>KQ997053.1:34153-77110 GCA_001598015.1 Dorcoceras hygrometricum | reverse complement strand
TCCACTCGACAAATGGTAACCACTTGGAAAGTCCGAAGGAGGGTAGTTCGATAGATCACCGGGTCACTATCTATCTGCATGCTCAGAACATCACAATGTTCCCTACCAATGAAACATTGTACTTTGCATCGCAGATACTAGTCTCGAACTCGGGCGACCTTATCCTCATTTTGACGGCCCAATCGACTAGGAACATGTTCAGAATACACAGCGACTATTAGATGTGTTTCATGATAGCCGTCATACCCACTATCACATCTAACATACGCTTTAGTGTATTCTAGGTCTTTTCAACGCAATTGTAAATCATTACACACATAATGAAAGTAAAGAATGCCATATAAGAAAATGCGAATATAATATATAAAGACTGTTTGTACAAGAGTCTATAAAACCCACACGCCACAATTTGGCTAGTTGGGCATCTACTCTAACAACCCGATCCGACAGCTCGCAAGCTGCAAGATCCTAGCACTTATACGATAGAAACAGACTCATGATTTGTTCTGCAAATACAAATGATGGCTCTAAGCTGTTTCAGCTTACACATTCTCTATACACTCTGTTTATGATTTAAGGAATAAACAAGGCTACAGAGTGGTTACAACTCAAAATGAATGAATATAATGCGTTTGAGAGCACGATTGTAACGAAGAAGTTGATTAATACTGAGCTTTTGTGCACGATGTATTTTATGCAGCATAACAGTGATAATCACAGTATATCGCGTAGGGGTTGTTCGTGAGTGTTCGTAAGAGTTGTATATTCAGAAGTGTTCTATAAGTTGTTCATCACTCTGTATATATAGAGATCTCCAGCTCTATCAATCTTCAAATGATTGCTCTACTGGCTAGTTGATCTTCTTTCCATCTTTGAAGAACTTTCCTTTCTTCATACCAGATGATAGGATCAATTAGGATAAAAAATAGGCCTATGAGAACAGAAAGAGGGGGGGGTTACCTTTCTTCATACCAGATGATAGGATCAATTAGGATAAAAATAGGCCTATGAGAACAGAAAGAGGGGGGGTTGAATGAACTCCTTGGATTTTAATTTTTCGAAACCTTAAAAACGATTTTACAAGCCTTTGCTAAACTCATATCTGAGTTGTCAGATCTGAGGCTCAGTTTAAAGCTATTCGCTCGGTTAACAATAAATTGTACGGAAATAAACCGATTGAGCAGCGAACAGTTAATAGAAATAAATACGATGTAAATAAAGTAAAAGTGCAAGGTTCAGAATTTGTTTATGGAAGTTCGGATATCAAATCCTACGTCTCCCCTTCTTCCTTAGTAGGAAGGTTCCACTGGAAGACTTTGATGTACACAGCCTCTGAATACACCCGATCACTGAGCCTCGCTCCAAGTGAACTCCTAGCAACTCCAACTACATGCATATAACACTGCTGAATACAAACAATCGTAATTTTTCGAACTGCTTCAAGAAGCACGTTCGTTACAGACTCAATCTGAGTAATACAATTAATACAATATTTTGAGTACTGTAGATCTTCTGGTTTCTATGAGAAAGAAACTCGATTTACAATTGTAAACCAGAAGATATCTCGAAGATAAATCTATTTAGAACAAGGGAGTGTTCTTAGAGATTTGAAAGCTGGGACTTAGAATATTTTGAACACTTGAATATTCCCAGAAATTTGAGAGCGTAAGAGTATGTGAGATAAATTGACCGAGAGCTTCTTAAATTGAAATCTTCAATTATTTATACTCTTCAATCTCAACGGTCAGTAGATACAAATCCCTTCGTATATCTTCATCGGGGCTTATTTGACTCATTTACCAAACTGGGTAAACAGCGTATCAATCATTATGCGTAATGTGCGACTTTACTAAAAATAGTTCTGATTTGTTTCCTTAATTCAAGTTGTGACCGTTGATTCCTCTCAAATAATCAACTGATAGCATGTGGCGAAGTCTAAAGCTCACATATTGTTGTAGTACTAAAGTCTGAAAGCTGTTCTCAAATAAACTTATCTCTTGTATCAATAACTTCATATATGAAAACATTTCCCTTTGATTTCTATAATTCAAATCTGAACGACTCTTTCTACTCTACGAGACTTTCTCCTTTGTAGAACCGTGAATCTGCCAAATCTGAATTTCCGATAAACTAAATATCTGAAGCGTAGCCTCTGTACTGATACTGAAAAATAACATCTGAATTACCCTGAATTAAATCTGTTCATTTCTGAGTCTGTTCTCAACTGATATGCTTGTATATGAAATAAGTCTTCTGAATAATTATATTTGGATCTGTTATCGTAGTATCTTATTCAAATCTGAAACCTCTGATCTGAATTCCTCAACCTGATAACTAAAATTACCCGAATACCCAAATCTGATATACTTTGAAACTGAATACTTTGAATCTGGGTTGTTCTTATCTGGTTTGATCGATCTGATCTGAATCTGAGTACTGTTCCCAATACTCTCGGATCTGAATGCTTCTCCCAATAACTGTGACCTTAAAACTTATCTCGAGAACATGATTTCCAGTATGAAATACTTAACTTCTCGTCTGTGAATATTCAACATCCAGATATTATTCTTAATTTCAGTTCTTAACCTTTTTTTCATTATCACCAAAACTTATTAAATTTTATCTCAACACTAGAATCATAGGAATGATACTGATGATTGTACACTCTAATTTGTTCTCTGTAGAAGAGATCTCAAATCTTTGTCAGCTCTAAGTTGTTACGTGAAAAAACTTTGAGAAAATATCTGAAGGAGTTCATTCTGAACTCCCAAGCTGATATTTAACTATATTTTCGATCCAACAAGTGGTATCAGAGCACGGCTATCTGAGTGTATGAACAATTGTTCTTATTGGCTGTTATTAAATATGTCGATCTCTCACAATAAATTTCGTATGTTTTCTAAGGAGCAATACGACGTCTGGAAGATAAGGATGCAAGCTCACCTGATGGCTCAAGATGACGATATGTGGTTCATCATCACAGATGGTCCTATAAAGATTATGAAGCCAAACACTGCCATGGCCATCTCTTTCGGTGCAGCGCAATGGGTTGAAAAGCCCATACTAGAATGGACATCGGAGGATAAAAAGAAGGCAAACCTGGATAACATGGCCAAAGACATTATCTACAAGACGCTGGACAATAATATGGTAAGTAAGATTCAGCCCTGCGGCACGGCCAAGGAAATCTAGGACAAGCTAATCCAGATCTACGAGGGAAATGAAGAAACCAAAGAAAACAAGCTCACAGTAGCCCTGTAAAAATTTGAATCCATGAAGATGAAATCTGGTGAGACAATGACTGAGTTCTATGAGAGATTCATCTCAGTGGTTATAGATCTGACCAGATTCGGTAAATAATGCAGCAACAGAGAGCTCGCGTTGAAAGTCACGAGAGCACTTCCCAAGGAGTGGGATGTAAAAACAATGGCTATGAGGGAATCAAAGGACCTCAACAAACTGGAACTCCATGACTTATTCGCAAATCTAAAGGCCTGTGAATTTGAACTGGAGACCAGATCGGAAGAATGACCTTCCACGTCTCAACCTAAGCAGGCCTTAGCTGTAACAAAAGAAAAGCCACGATGACAGCTGAGCAGAACAGCAACGATGCAATGTCCCTCTTCGTTAAGAAGTTTGGGAAGAGAGAACTCAATCACCATCGATTTCAATTAAAGCACATAAATCTAAACGTAATACTAATGATATGAAATGTTTTGAATGTGGCACACCAGGAAATTTTGTTGCAGACTGCACAAAACCAAAGCAGGATGATAAAAGTACATCAGATGATAGACGACACTGCTCTGATAAGAAATCATACATCAAGAGACGGGATCATAAAGTACTAGTTGCGTAGGAAAGAAAAATCAAGTGGGCTGATTCGGACTCAGGTGAGAGCACTTCCAGCAGCTCATCGAGCGTTAGTGAAAAGGAACTACACTGTCTGATGGCTTATGACATTGATGACATATTTGACTTCTCAAATATTATGTTTACATGATGAGATCTCATTAAAGCACTTAACGAAATGGTCTATGAGTACAAGAAGCTGTTTCAGACTCTCGATGACGTTAAAGCAGAAAACGAGTGTCTGAAAGATAAGTCAGATGATGCAAGCTGTTTACAGCTTGATGACTCAGACAGTCTAAAGACTGAGTTAAGTAAGCTGATAACGGTGAATGAATCATTGAGATCCAAGTCTCACGAGCTCACATATGAAAATGATAGACTAAATCAAGTGATAAGCTCTTGGACAAAACCTTCTATTTCATTAGCAAGCTGCATGAAGTCCAGAAGCCATTTAATGACAGAACTGGACTGGGCTTCAGCTATGGCAAAAGCAGCTCTAGTGGTACTAGTACTCAATCAGATATGGCAGATGACAAGCTCAAAAAGATGAGTTTTGTCAAAGCCAATATGATACATGACACACTTGAATCGGTTAAGTATGATGACCAGAACGTGTGTAAGCTGAACCAGAAGGGAAAGTCTGGTATAGGCTAGGCTGAAACTAAGAACTCCAAGCCTAGCTTGCTAAAGAACATACTTGACAAGGACCGGGTGAAAGCTGGTTCACAGTTGTCTGATCTGCACCAGCAAAGGCGTAGTTCAGCGAAGGTAAGGAAGCATAACAGAGCAGTTCAGCTCAAACGCGATCTGAATGGTCAAAATGTGAAACCAAGATTCAAAAGATCACACAATATTTCAGCACGCACCCTAGTGGACGCATACACGGGAAAAACTGTCAAGTTAATTCAAGTATGGGTCGCGAAAGGTTAATCCAATCCGGACCTAAGTAAAATTGGGTACCAAAATTTGTTTTCTGATTGTAGGTGTTCAAGAGATTAGAATGTATCTGGAATTGGATGCTCCAGACATATGAATGTAATCACAAGTTGTTTTATGGCATCAATAGACCAAAGGACTGAAAATAGTCTTCGACGATAACCCAACAGGTGAAACTATGAGCAATGGTAAGATTTTCCATGGTAATATTGTTATAAAAGACGTGCTACTTGTTGAAAATCTGTGCTATAATCTGATAAGCGTTAGTCAATTTTGTGATAATGAGTATGTCGTGTTTTTTCACAAACACACATTCACAATTCAGAACCCAGCTGGTATGACTGTCCTAACAGGACACAGGTCGGGCAACACTTACGAAGTGAACTGGTCCGAACAACTGGTGACTGAACCTACCTGTTTTGTTGCAAACTATTGAAAAGCTTGGTTGTGGCATAAACGCATGAATCATACAAATTTTAAAACTATAGCCAGTCTGTGTAAGAAAGATTTGGTCACCGGTTTACCCAAAATTGATTTACAAAAGATAAACTGTGTTCAGCATCTCAGCTCGAAAAGCAATTCAGGTCTACTTTTAAGAACAAGGGCTGCAACTCTTCTTTCCGGAGCTTGGAATTGTTGCACATGGACCTATTTGGTCATGTCCAGATATCCATCTTAGGGGAACGAAGTACACACTAGTGATTGTTTACGATTACTCCAGGTTTACCTTGTTAATATTTTAAAATCAAAAGATCAGATCGTGGACCATCTGATAAAGATTTTAAACCGACTTCAAAAAGAAAAATCTTCTTCCATTGATCGTATTAGGAGTGATCATGGTACTGAGTTTTTAAATAAAATATTATCCTCCTACCTTGAACACAAAGGAATCAAGCATGAGTTATCTGCGGCTTGATCACCTCAATAGAACGGGCTCGTTGAGCGCCGTAATCGTACTTTAAAAGAAGTCGCGAGAAATATGCTTACTGATTCCGGGATTTCTCAAAAATATTTGGGCTGAAACAGTGAACACTGCATTCTATACACAGAACATATCTATGATTAACAAGAAGCAGTAAAAGACACTGTATGAGATCTGGAATGGCAAGCAACCAAACATTGCATATTTTAAAGTTTTTGGTTGTCGATGTTACATTCATAAAAATGGTAAAATGCAATTAACTGCTTTTGATGCACGTTCTGACATTGGCATTTTTCTTGGTTACTCAGCTGTCAGCAAAGCTTATCGTGTCTTTAACAATAGAACACTGACAGTTGAAGAGTCAATACATGTTAAATTTGATGAGTCTAGTTTTCTTCAAATTATATAGCTTCATTTAATGATATTAGAAATCTATTAGAAGCTACTAATGTGAGGACCGTAATTAGCCAAGATAATTAACGGTCTAATCTGCCCGGATTAGTGGCTAACTAATCCATATAGAACAGCTTAGGGAGCATCTGTAAGATGGAACAACTCGGACATGAGCTGGTACTAGAGTTGGTGCTAAACTATAGAAGAAGCTGTTATTGTGGACCATACTAGGCGCAAGCTGCTATGTAAGGACTGTGCTAAGTCCATGAGCTGTTAGAAGTTTAGGTTTTCGTATAGCAGGGAACAACAGGCGTGATATATTCTAGGATCGTGAGTTGTTCCAGGTTTATGCGCTGTGATCTGTGAGCTTAGCGAACAGCTTTGGGCGTTGTAAGCTTTTACAATATCCTAAACTGATAGATAGGATGCGTGCTGATCAGTTCCTCTAAGCTGAGTAGTGGGAACTGTTAAACAGTGATGCTAGTGCAATTTGATCAGTTTTGTTGTGATATGATCTGCTGGTGTGACCTATGCCACTGTAAGTGACAAAAAGCTGGTTAGCAGAAGCACTGTATTCGCAACATCTTGGAGGTGAACAGCTTAGAGATTTCCCTTGTGAGTGTAATCTGGGTTCAACTTAGAGAGTTTTGGGTGCCCTGAGCTGAGGGACCAGATTACGGGTGTTGTACTGGTGTGTGAAATCAGTTTGGGCGCAAGATGGTGATGATGCATATTTGGATAAAAGCTGTTAGTGAGAGTCAGTTCTGGTGAGAACTTATTGTATTCCTGGGCTGGAGTAGTGCGCGAGAGCTATTAGCGCACGAGAGCTGATCATGGTTCAGAGTTGAGGCGCGAGCTGATAGCTGGTCATGGTGCAGAGAAATCTAGATTTAGATTAGGGACTTGTTTGATGTCCCGAGCTGAGTGGACAGATCATGAGTAGTGCCTGAGGTGTTAGGAGTTATCAGCCTTATCGTAAGCTGATAGTTGCACGGGAGCTGATCTGCATGAGTGATCTGTTGAGTAGCGTGATCTGTTGAGGCCGTGATCTGTTGGTGCGAGAGCTGAGTTGTATCTTCGTGCCTAAGCTAGAACAGTGTCTGGGGTCTGAGCTAACGTAAGATACTGTAGGTGAGACCTGATCAAGATGCGTAAGCTGTCTTGAGATGCCCGAGCTGAATTGCTGTGTAAGCTGAACTGCTTTGTCTGGTCTGGTTACAGTGAGGAGATCTGAGCTGATCTGGTATCGTTGTAGCTGTAATATATTGGAGCGTGGTCTGTGGAGCGTAAGCTGTTGGATACGAGAGCTGAATTGTATATGCGTGCTGAGCTGTACGGTGGACTAGGTACAATTTTGAGGTCCGCCGTGATCTGTTGTCACTGTAGCCGTGAGCTATTGAGTAATAAGTATAAATACTCTCTCGTTTACCAACACTTATTCATTCTTTAGACCACTCGTTGCTTATCTTCTTCTAGATGCTACCGAGAGATATTTTCCACAAACCTTAGCTACTGTTCACCCGTCTAGTAAATTCCAGATTGCCGGAGTTTGGCTTATCAGCTTGGAGCGGGAGACAACGGTTGGAAACCCCTCTTCAAGGCCGATGTTTCCATACCAGTTTGGATTCGGGAGGAGATTGAATGGAGGAGATCGACGTGAAGCTACGTGAGTTGAGTTTCGCAATTTTCGGCTAGGTTTGAGCTTCAGTTCAGGTAAAGGTGTTCTGCTAGCGTTGGTGTATTTTCCTAGCCTTTACCTTTGAGCTGAATAGAGCCATGTTTGTTGTGAGGACTAGAAATCTGTTAAACAGTGATCAACGATATAATTAGATCTGGATTATTGTTTAGTGATTTTTGAATTTTCTTGGGTGTATTTTGAATGGTGTCTAGTATACTGTTTAGTGAGTATGCTATCATATCGTTGTGTAAGGGAGAGCGTTAGCTCTCTAGACAGATTTGGTGTATCGAAGATCGCTGGAACTCAGATTTGGATAATGCCCGCGCGAGTGAAGTAGAAGTGGGGTGAGAATTGGTTTGGTTCGTTGTTTTCAGGTTTGGGCGAGATCTGGGTGTCCAGATCTGGTTCTCACTAGTTTGAGTGAGTTACCGCGAGCGAGAAGTGATACAGTGTTGTTTTAGGCGCTAGTCAGATCTGGTATTGAGAAAGAGACAGATTTGGTTAGCGAGGAGAAGTCAAGCGTTGGTCAACGGTACTATTTGGACCGGTCAAGTTCGTGTGTTTGTGTGGACCGGTGCGGTTTAATGATAACAGATTTGGTCAAATCCGGATGAGAGCTAGCGGATCCAAGTGCGTGAGATCTGTTTCAGAACTGGATATAGCGCGATGTCGTTTAGTGTTAGTGAGCGGGACTCCTAGGCGATGCCGTTTTGATTAGTAGTGCTTGAGTAGCGTAGCGAAGCTAGATTTGAGTTTTCGCTGAGGCCAGATCTGAGGGACTTTTGCCTTAGCGCTAAGGTCTGGGTTGCTGATGAGATCTGAATAAGTCGGTGTTGACTTTCACTGTAGAGTGGTCTGAAGGATTTATATTCTAAGTAGCGATCGAAACTTAGTCATTTTTTCAACCCGACATTTCCTATCTCCTTTCCAGAGAAACCCTCGATTGTTATGGTTCATCTAAACCTTATCCGTTATATTGCCGTCGATTTCCACCGTTGTTTGGAGCAAGATTGGTGGCGCTGGGTTCGTCTTGCTTAGCTCTTTCGATTGATACCAGTTTGGAGTTGTAGATCGACTTGTGGAAGAGGAGCGAATTAGTTGCAGGTTCGAATATCTTCGTGAATTCTAGTCAATGGTTTTCATCGTTCAGATTTGAGCTTCTGGGTAAGTGATTCTTCCCATTCTAGCTTCGTTAGAGCTAGTAGAGCCTTGTTGAATAGTTGTGAGTAGTCTGGAACCCTCACCGTAGGAACTAAGCAGATTTGGCTTAGTGTTGAGTTGAATGGTTAGTTGTTTTGTACAGATTTGAGCTTAGGCAGCTTCTGTTAAGCTTCGCCGTGAATCAGTGAGGAATCAGACTTGAGCAGGTTGTTGGTGCAGTGCCCTGGTGAGATCTGATTGAGGTTTAAGCTGGTTTGAGGTACGGATTGAGCTTCTGTAAACAGCTTTGGGCATGGGCATGTTTATATTTCTTGTGTGAAATCTGTATGCTGTGATTTCGTGGATCTGTGAACAGAGATTGACTGTATTCTATTTTATGATTTGTTCTACGTGCTGTTTATTGTATGCGTTGGAATCTGATTATTGAATGGAATTCATGCATACATATTGAGCCTGATGTTCGATTGATGACCTGAGTTGAGCTAGCATTGTGATCGACGGCTGAGTTGTCGTGCCTGAAAGGACAAATGCTATCATCGGGGTGATGGTCGGCTGAGTTGTCGTGCCTGAAGACCACCGAGATGTGATGGCTGATGGGTCCGAATATCACGGACCGATGATTTCCACCCGTTGATTGGCTGTGCGTGGTGTTTGAGGCTCATTTGAGATTTGCTAGCTGAGTTGTTGGCCTTGATGACCGATTCCTTTGATAGCCATCATGCATTGCATAATTTTATGCTATCATGTTGCATGATTTGATGTTTTTAGATTGCTCTTCGTACTGAGGTTTGACCTCTTTACTTTTCCCTGTATTTGGGCTGCCTTGGTCTGTATTGGCTTTGGCAGGTTCTTCAGGTAACCAGGCTGGATAGAGTGGAGCTTCAGCCGATCGATCCCCATTCTGATTGAGTCCTAGTTATATTTATGTATTGTTATATTGAGCCAGGGGATGTCATGTGCCATTAAACATGTTGGGGATCTGTAGTTGATTTACTACATGTTGTTTACCTATTGTGTTGTGAGTTTTGGGTTAAACTCGTATTTTGATTATGAACTATTTTAAGATGATGTTTTGGATCAGGCCCAACATTTCGAAAAATTTTTATGCCCTGATTTTGATGCTTCCGTAATTGTGATTAATTGATTTATTAATCCTTGGTTTAGCGCGCCGGGCCTGACATTTTGGTATCAGAGCTTAAACTGGGATAAGATCGATTTCTTTTTCATCACACTCGAGTCTAGGCACAGAGTTTGAGTTTGATCTTGATTGACTCTGTGATTTATCTGCCTCTGTGATTATTTGTTTCTTGCCTTACCTCTGAGATTTTGGTAGATGTCGCCGAGAAGAAGTAGGAGTAGGATCGCTAGGCAGACTGGTGATGAGTCTAGATCTCCGGGTAGTGATGAGGATGTTTATCAGCAGAGTATACCTTTGCATCGCCGTAATAGATAGAAAGAGGTAGAGGATGTGACTCGACAGATTGGCCAGATGGAGCTAGTTTTGGCTAGATTTCAGCGGATGAATCCCCCGACGTTTACTGGTGCCGAGGGTGGTTTTATGGCTGAAGTGTGGCTAGAACATATGGAAGAGTTGTTTGATGCTGTCGAGTATTCTCAGAAGAGAAGATTGAATCTAGCGGTTTTACAGTTGAGGGAGAGTGCTCAACATTGGTGGAAGGGTACTTCCCGAATCTTGAGGGAGAGTGGGGCTGTGATTACTTGGGAGAGCTTCTGTGTAGCGTTTCGATAGGAGTATACCCCGGAGTCCTACTACAACAACCGCGAGCGAGAGTTTGATAATCTGAAGCAAGGGGACATGAAGGTGGCCGAGTATGCCAGACAGTTTTCTTCCCTTCTGTCGTATGTTCCCCATTCAGCTAACCAGGAGAGGACTAAGAGGAACAAGTTTCTGAGAGGTGTGAAGCCTGAGTTGTTCCGGATGGTGTTGGCTGGTTCTCCTACAGCTTATGCTGAGGCCGTGGATAGAGCGGTGGACATTGAGGAGAGTCTGCTGGAAGCGCAGAATCAGGTTCAGCCGACAGCTGGACGTACTTTTCAACCGGTGCTTGAAGTGACGCAACCATTTCAACCTCCTCAGACATCG
Organism: Dorcoceras hygrometricum; assembly: GCA_001598015.1. Classification (NCBI taxonomy): domain Eukaryota; kingdom Viridiplantae; phylum Streptophyta; class Magnoliopsida; order Lamiales; family Gesneriaceae; genus Dorcoceras; species Dorcoceras hygrometricum. The sequence continues at coordinate 66,064 of KQ997053.1, read as the reverse complement.
CAGGAATCGAATCTCCAGAGGTTCAGGCCTCGTGGGAAGCAGTTTAAGAAGCAGGAAAACTCGAGTTCTTCTGGTTCCGTGAGTTCTGGTAGCAGTGGCTCTGGAGGAGTGATGTGTGGACAGTGCGGAGGTCGCCATATGACTTTGTAGTGTCGTGGAGTTCAGGGCCTTTGTGGTAATTGTGGGCAGCATGGACATTTTGCTAGAGTGTGTCCTTTGGTGGGAGGACAGTCTGTTCAGTCGCAGCATGGTTATGCTGGTGGATCTTCGCAGACACAGAAACCTTTTGTTCAGTCCCAACGATCTGGATTCCAACCCCGTGAACCGTCTAGGTTCGGAGGATCTTCTAGACCTCAGTTTACGGGACCGCAGCAAGCTCAGGTGAACGCCTTGACGAGAGAGCAGGCGGAGGATAGACCAGAGGGAGTTATTGCAGGTACTTGTGCTATCTTTGACTTTCCCGCATGAGTTTTATTTGACACAGGAGCATCACACTCCTTTATTTATGAACTGTTTGTGCATGAGTGTGGGTTGAGTGTTACCCCACTGTGTGATGTTATCTCCGTATCTATCCCTGCTGGCGTGAGTCTGTTGTCCCGTGAGGTGGTGTTGGATTGCCTGATTAGGTTTGCTGAGCATGTGTTGATGACTAATCTGATTGCTTTGGGAATTAGAGATTTTACTGTATCTTGGGTATGGATGTACTGAGTATAGAGCGACTGTTGACTGTTTCCATGGTGTGATGAGATTTAGGCCTCGATTTTTGGGAGAAATGGGATTTCTATGGTGCTGATTCGTGACCTAAGATTCCATTGGTGTCCGCCATGGAGATGTTTAGTTTATTGTCGCTAGAGAATTCATGGTTTATGATCTATGCCTTGGATGTTTCTAATGAATCGAGAGTAGGGTTGAGTGATGTCCCTATTGATCGTGAGTTCCCAGATGTGTTTCTGGATGAGATACCTGGGTTTCCTCCGAAGCGAGAGATAGATTTCAGCATAGAGTTGGTGCCAGGGACAACCCGATTTCTAGAGCTCCGTATCAATTGGCGCCAGCTGAGTTGAAGGAACTGAAGGAGCAATTGCGTGATCTTTTGGAGAAAGGCTTTATAAGACCGAGTATGTCGCCTTGGGGAGCTCCGATTCTTTTTGTGAAAAAGAAAGAAGGATCTATGAGGATGTGTGTAGATTTTCGACAGTTAAATAAAGCGACGATCAAGAACAAGTATCCGTTGCCGAGGATTGATGACTTTTTTGATCAGTTGCAGAGATATGATGTATAATCTAAGATAGATCTTGGATCTGGTTATCATAAATTGCGGATTAGAGATGCTGATGTGGCGAAGACGGCTTTCAGGACGAGATACGGGCATTATGAGTTTCTGGTGATGCCTTTTGGATTGACGAATGCTCCTGTTGTCTTCATGTATTTGATGAATCACGTCTTCAGTGAGTATATTGATCGTTTTGTGATTGTCTTCATAGATGATATCCTGGTGTACTCGAGGAGCTATAGAGAGCATAAAGAGCACTTGAGACTGGTGTTGCAGAAATTGAGAGACTCACAGTTGTATGCTAAGTTCAGCAAGTGCGAATTCTGGTTGCATAGAGTTGTCTTCTTGGGTCATGTTATTTCAGCACAAGGTATTTTCGTGGATCCTAGTAAGGTCGAAGCAGTTCTTAACTGGGAGCGACCTAGGAATGTCTCCGAAATCCATAGTTTCTTAGGTTTGGATGGCTAATATAAACGATCGATAAGTTCTTTTCGATAGCCAGGCCGATGACTCAGTTGACCCAGAAAGATAGAAAGTTTGTTTGGACTGATGAGTGTGAGTCTAGTTTCCAGTTTCTTAAGGAGAAGTTGACTACTGCTCCTGTGTTGGCATTGCCTTCAAGTTCTGGAGGTTATGTAGTGTGCTCTGATGCTTCTCTGAGTGGTTTGGGATGCGTGTTGATGCAGCACGGACGTGTGATAGCCTATGCGTCTCGACAGTTGAAATCCCATGAGACGAGGTATCCCGTTCATGATCTGGAGTTGGCTGCAATTGTCTTTGACTTGAACATCTCGCGTCATTATTTGTATGGTGAGCAATTTGTGGTGTACACGGACCACAAGAGTTTGAATTATATCTTCACCCAGTCTGAATTGAATATGAGGCAACGTCGTTGGATGGAGTTGCTGAAAGATTTGGACTGTGAGATTCAGTATCAGCCTAGGCGGTGAACTTAGTTGCCGATGCTTTGAGTAGGAAAGCTCAACCTGCGATGTTGACGTCGATGAGAATATCCAAAGTACATGAGTAATTGGGGACTTCCGGATGGTATTTTCAGCCGAGTGATCAGTGCTTTGTAGTTTCTTCTTTTCAGGTAGAATCACAGATTGTTGCAGACATTAGAGCAGCACAGAGGACTGATCCGTATATTCATGAATTGAAGATTAAGGCTCAGAATGGTCAGTCGGATGATTTTGCTGTTGCTTCCGATGGATGTCTGAAATTCCATGGTAGATTGGTGGTTCCGAACCAGATCGATTTGAAAGAGACTATCTTGAATGGGGCCCATTGTAGTCGATACAATGTGCATCCGGGCGAGAATAAGATGTATCATGCCTTGAAGTCTCACTACTGGTGGGAAGGTTTGAGGAATGACATCTCCGGATTTGTCTCGTTTTTTGAATTGCCAACAGGTCAAGATCGAGAGAATGAGACCTGGTGGTTTGCTACAGAGATTAGAAGTGCCTAAATGGAATTGGGAGAACATCACCATGGATTTTGTGATGCATTTGCCTCGATCGAATAGGAGATGTGATGCGATTTGGGTTGTTGTTGACAGGCTTTCGAAGTCAGCCAATTTCATTCCCTATGACGTGAGGTGTTCGATGAAGAAAATGGCGAAGTTGTATATCGACCATGTGGTTAGATTGAATGGAGTTCCTGTTTCGATAGTGTTTGATAGAGATCCAAGATTTTCTTCCCGATTCTGGAAGATCTTTCAAGCAGCGATGGGTTCGATATTGGCTATGAGTACCGCTTATCACCCTCAGACAGATGGCCAATCCGAGCAGACCATTCAGATTTTAGAAGACATGCTGTGAGCTGTGGTGTTGGATTTCAGTGGTGGTTGGCAGGATTCATTATCCTTAGTTGAGTTTTCGTATAACAACAGCTACCAAGTAACTATCGGGATGGCTCCATTCGAAGCTTTGTATGGTCGCAAGTGTAGATCACCGATCTGTTGGGAAGAGATTGGTGAGAAGAAGTTGTCTACTCCTGAATTTGTGCAGCATAATTGAGCTGATTTGGAGTAGAATGAGGCTGCTCAAGATCGACATGCTAACTATGCTAACAAGTGATGCAAACCATTGGAATTTGAGGTTGGCGATCGTGTGTTTCTCAAAGTTTCTCCTTTCAAGAGCGTGATGACATTCAGACTTAAAGGTAAATTATCTCCTAGATTCTTTGGTCCCTTTGAGATTATTGAGAGGATCAGACAGATGGCTTATAGATTGAGGCTACCGGATGAATTAGCAGCGATGCATGATGTGTTTCATGTGTCAATGTTGAGAAAATATGAGCCAGATCCGTCCCATGTGCTGAGGACTAATGAAGTAGAGCTGGATTCTACCTTGAACTATGTTCAATATCCAGTGCAGATTCTTGACAGAAAGGAGAAGCAGCCGAGGAATAAGATTATACCGTTGGTGATGGTCCAATGGAGCAATCATGGCAGAGAAGAAGCTACTTGGGGAGGTTGAAGAAAAGATGAGACATGAGTGGACTCATCTGTTTGAGCCTTGATAGTGGATTTCCAGGTAATATTCTGGTTTGTTGATTTCGTGTTTTGAGTTGTTTTGGTGAATTCCTGGTGTTTTGCTGGATTATGAATTGTTGTTGTAAGTTGATTTCAAGGACGAAATACATTTTTATTGGGGGAGAATGTGAGGACTAGAAATCTGTTAAATGATGATTAGCGATATAATCAGATCTGGATTATGTTTTAATCATTTTCGAATTTTCTTGGGTGTATTTTGAATGGTGTCTAGTATATTGTGTAGTGAGTATGCTATCATATCGTCGTGTAAGGGAGAGCGTTATCTCTCTAGACATATTTGGTGTATTGAAGATCGCTGGAACTCAGATTTGGATAATGCCCGCGCGAGTGAAGTAGAAGTGCGGTGAGAATTGGTTTGGTTCGTTGTTTTCAGGTTTGGGTTAGATATGGGTGTCCAGATATGGTTCTCACTGGTTTGAGTGAGTTACTGCGAGCGAGAAGTGATACGGTGTTGTTTTAGGCGCTAGTCAGATTTGGTATTGAGAGAGAGAGAGATTTGGTTAGCGAGGAGAAGTCAAGCATTGCTCAACGGTACTATTTGGACCGGTCAGGTTCGTGAGTTGGTGTGGACGGTGCGGTTTACTGATAACATATTTGGTCAAATCCGGATGAGAGCTAGCGGATCCAAGTGCGTGAGATCTGTTTCAGAACTGGATATAGCGCGATGTCGTTTAGTGTTAGTGAGCGGGACTCCTAGGCGACGCCGTTTTGATTAGTAGCGCTTGAGTAGCGTAGCGAAGCCAGATTTGAGTTGTCGCTGATGCCAGATCTGAGGGAATTTTGCCTTCGCGCTGAGGTCTGGGTTGCTGATGAGATCTGAATAAATCGGTGTTGACTTTGTGTAGAGTGGTCTGAAGGATTTATATGCTATGTAGCGATCAACACTTAGTCATTTTTTCAACCCGACATTGCCTATATCCTTTCCAGAGAAACCCTCGATTGTTACTGTTCATCCGAACCATTCTCCGTTATACTGCCGTCGATTTCCGCCATTGTTTGGAGCAAGATTGGTGGCGCTGGGTTTTTCTTGCTTAGCTCTTTCGATTGATACCAGTTTGGAGTTGTAGATCAAATTGTGGAAGAGGAGCGAAGTAGTTGCAGGTTCAAATATCTTCGCGAATTCCAGTCTATGGTTTTCCTCGTTCAGATTTGAGCTTCTGGGTAAGTGATTCTTCCCATTCTAGCTTCGTTAGAGCTAGTAGAGCCTTGTTGAATAGTTGTGAGTAGTCTGGAACCCTCACCGTAGGAACTAAGAAGATTTGGCTTAGTGTTGAGTTGAATGGTTAGTTGTTTTGTAGATTTGAGCTTAGGCAGCTACTGTTAAGCTTCGCCGTGAATCAGTGAGGAAGCAGACTGGACAAGGTTGTTGGTGCCGTGCCCTGGTGAGATCTGATTGAGGTTTAAGCTGGTTTGAGGTATGAATTGAGCTTCTGTAAACAGATATGGGCATGGGCATGTTTATATTTCTTGTTGTGAAATCTGTATGCTGTGATCTCGTGGCTCTATGAATAGATTTGATTGACTGTGTTCTGTTTTATGATTTGTTATACGTGCTAATTATTGTATGCATTGGAGTCTGATTATTTAATGGCATTCATGCATACATATTGAGCCTGATGTTCGATTGATGACCTGAGTTGAGCTAGCATTGTGATCGGCCGACTGAGTTGTCGTGCCTGAAAGGTCAAATGCTATCATCGGAGTGGTGGTCGGTTGAGTTGTCGTGCCTGAAGACCACCGAGCTGTGATGTCTGACGGGTCCGAATATCACGGATCGATGATTTCCACCGGCTGATTGGCTGTGCGTGGTGTTTGAGGCTCATTTGATATTTGCCATCCGAGTTGTTGGCCTTGATGACCGATTCCTTTGATAGCCATCATGCATTGCATAATTTTATGCTATCATGTTGCATGATTTGCTGTTTTTAGATTGCTCCTCGTACTGAGTTTTGACCTTTTTACTTTTCACTGTATTTGGGCTTCCTTGGTCTGTATTGGCTTTGGCAGGTTCTTCAGGTAACCAGGCTGGACAGAGTGGAGTTTCAGCCGGTCGATCCCCATTCTGATTGAGTCCCAGTTATATTTATGTATTGTTATATTGAGCCAAGGGATGTTCTGTTCCATTAAACATGTTGGGGATCTGTAGTTGATTTACTACATGTTGTTTACCTGTTGTGTTGTGAGTTTTGAGTTAAACTCGTATTTTGATTATGAACTATTTTAAGATGATGTTTTGGATTAGGCCCAACATTTCAAAAAATTTTTATGCCCTGATTTTGATGCTTCCGCATAATTGTGATTAATTGATTTATTAATCCTTGGTCTAGCACGTCGGGCCTGACATTTTTTAGCCGTAGTGGTTCTAGGCTATGAGGCCTTCGTCCATGAGCTATATAAGCTTTATCAGAGCTAATTCTTTAGGTATCTTGGCAGATTTGAGCTCCCTGGTGGTTGCTGTGAGCTGTTGGCCCTGAGAAATTGGTCGAGCGAAGCAGGAGGTGTGTTCTGTTGTCAACCGCGAGCAGTGCTGAGGTAGTTTTCCAAGATATGCGTAAGATACGAATTGAGCTTGTGTTTTACTGCTTGGGATAAGCATGTGAGCATAGTGGAGGTAGGCTGAACTGCCTTAGCTTGTCGTGCATATGCTGGGTTGTAGTTTCTGTTACGCTTGTGCTGAGCAGCCTAGCTGATTCTATGGTGTTACGCATGCTGTGTCTAAGTTGTTGATGTGTAGTGTTCTGATATGCGTGCTTGAGACTATGCTATGCAGGTTGAGTCTGTACTGCCTACGTGCTATTGCCATAGTTGCTTCTGCGTGTGCTGGTATGCCGCGCTGATCTGTTATTGTTATGTTCCAACTGTGATCTGATTGGCCTAGTCGTGTATAGAATGAGGATGCATGAGATAGGCTTGTGTATAGATGAACATGTGCTGTTATGTTGAGTAGTGTGTATGCTATTGGTTCTATGCTATTGCTTGCATCTGATCTGTTATGTGTTATCTTGCAAGCTGTTCTTATGCATACACGCATGTCATGTTGTTACGCTCTATGCTATTGGTTCTATGCTATTGCTTGCATCTGATCTGTTATGTGTTATCTTGCAAGCTGTTCTTATGCATACACGCATGTCATGTTGTTACGCTCCGTTCCTTGCAATCCTATGCTAGCAGCTTGGTGTGAGAACCTATGATCTGTTGTCTTTCGCTATTGAGCTGACCCGTGTTGACAGGATGCGTGTGATTGAGCGACTGGGTAGCTCCCATTCTCTCACATGCTTTAAGTCCCTCTGTTCTAGATTTGTTCTAGTGCTTCGTGTGATTGAGCGGCTGGGTAGCTCCCATTCTCTCACATGAACTGTGACCACTCCTGTTTGTAGTGTATCGGGTACCGTGTGTGATGGAGAGACCGGGTAACTCCCATTCTCTAACATGTTGGGTGACCCCTCCTGTTCCGATTGCCAGCAGTTGAGTGTTTTCTGTGAGCTGCGTATTCTTCTGCTTTTGAGTTGTCCCTTGAGCCCCGGTGACTCCTTTGTATATCTCATGCATTGCACAACATGATATGTTTCATGCTTTATTTGATAGATGTTGATGATTTGCTCTTCGTACTGAGGTTTGACCTCGTTTGTTTTCCCTTGGGGCTGCTTTGGCCGTGTGTTGGCTATTGCAGACCTTTTTCAGGTAGTCAGCTAGTCCGTGAGGTGTGACCGCTGGTGCAGTCCCAGGTGTGAGTTCCCAGTTATGTATATACATATATATGCTATATAGATTTCCAGGGGATGCCCTATGTAGTTGTTGTATTTGATTTGATTGAGTGCATGTATATTTGTTGTAGCAGTTGTTGTTACTGCGGCTTTTGAGTCAAAGCGCTATTTTGAGTATGAACTTATGTTGAATGATATATTTCAGTCAGGCCGTAAAAGAAAAAATTTTTAGCCACTTTTAAGCTTCCGTGTTTTTGCGTGTTTTACCTGTGTTTAGAACACCGGGCCTGAAATTTTTGGTATCAAAGCTTAAACTGGGATAAGATCGTTTATTTTCTATCACAATCAAGTCTAGGCACAGTGTTTATCTTCCTGCGTGTGCTTGACTAATTGCTTTCCTGCTTTGTGTGTGCTTACCTTCGTGTGCCTCCTAGTTGCAGCCTAGTAGAGGTAGAGGTAGAGCTGTTAGGCAGGTTGTAGACGAGCCGAGAGTTTCGGTTAATGTGGAGGATGTTGCTCGGCTGAGAGTTCTTTTGAGACATCATGCGAGACGGTCCGAGGACGAAGTGGAGTATTTGACTCAACGAGTGGATGCTTTGGAACTGGTTCGGGCTAGGTGCCAGCGGATGAATCCCTCGATTCTCAGTGATGCTGGATATTGTTCAACTCCCGAGGGATGGTTTGAGCATATGGTGGGTTTGTTTGACCGTGTGTAGTTTGATGATAAGAGAAGATTGAGTTAGCTGTTGAGCCCTTAGTATTGCGTGAGTCGTTAAGATCCTTGTCCTTCCAGCAGAGTTGCTGTATCTTGAACTCCGTTGACTTCTTCTCTTTGTACTTCTAGCTGTGGAGTTGTTTTGAGAGCCACGTGTCTCCAGCTGTTGAGTGTTCCAGTTGTTGTATCTCCAGCTGTTGAGCTGTTTTCTTCGTGTCTCCAGTTGTTGAGCCATATCCGTGAGTTCTGTTAATATCTGTACAGTTGTTGTCTTGAACTCTGTTGGTCGGTGTTGTTTTAATCTCCAGCTAGTGAGTTGTTATGTGAGTTTCATACCTCCAGCTGTTGAGCTGTTTCTAGAATTCCATTGTTCACTTCTACTTCTGGGTTGGCTTTACCTTCGTGACCGATGGATTGTAGTGGCGTAATCCGCAACTTTTTATCCTTCTCCGAGAAGTTTGAGTGGTGTGTGGCTACAGAACGGGTGAGGCCTAGTTTGCGTCACGCTAGTGGAAACCTCGCTAGATGAGATATCCCATCCTTGTCTAAGTGTTGGCTGCCGTCGTGTCTGCTTCGGAGTTTTGGCGCCAATCTTTTAAGATGGAGAGAGATTGGTGATCTTCACCGACCCCAAGAGTTTGAAGTGTGCTTTCACTCAGCTTGACTTGTCCATGGGACAGTGTCCTTGGATAGAGTTGATCAAGGATTTTGGACGCGAATGCAGCGATAGTTTGGGTTAGAGAAGCCTGTTGCTGACGCTTTGTTTGGAAAGCCCAACCAGTGGTGCCAGTAGCGTTGAGTATCTCGAAGTGATTGAGCATTTGGGAACTGCAGGATGGTGTTCGCAGCCTGGTGTTAGTTTCTTCGGGATTCTCCTCGTTTCGGGTTTGAGCACCAGTTGATGCAGACGCTAGAGGATTGTTGAGGACAGTGTTCTAATCTGTCACAACAGCGTTCTTTTGGTAATTATTCACGGGATCTACATCTGCCTTATCAACCTCAGCACTCGTGACCTCAGCGGGAGGATGAAGGAACTACTCTTCCTGAGGAAGCAGCAACCTCTTACAGACCTGGTTTCCGGTGGAATAAAAATCAACCACTTGAACTGGTCATCTGTAACCCTTATGCACCTCTTAGGACACGAGGCTAGATGATAGATAAATATTTTAACTTTGCAGTCATCTCACATTTAGAACCTAAGAATATAGATGATGCTTTAGCTGACCCAAGCTGGATAGAAGCTATGCATGAATAACTTAGTAAATTTTATAGTAGCAAAGTATGGCACTTAGTTCCTAGACCAACCAATCAGACTGTGGGAGGAGCGCTTAGACTGAATTCGATGACTGTACAACCGACTTTACTGGATCGCATCCGCGATAATCAGGCCAGTGATTTGCAGTTGCAGAAGTGGAGACTAAGGGATGAGGAGAAAGGCAGTGGACTTTACACCATGAGCGACGGGATTGGGAAGTATAGAGACCGATTTCGAGTCCCGCAGGTTCTGAGAGAGCTGATTATGACAGAGGCTCATACTTCACCTTATTCTATTCACCCAGGGAGTACGAAGATGTATAGGGATCTGTGTCAATTATATTGGTGGCCGTGCATAAAGCAAGAAATCGGCCGATTTTTATCCGAGTGTTTGACTTACCAGCAGATAGAACATTTCCCTAAGTCAGAAGCTCGAACTCTATATGGGTGATTGTGGATCGACTCACCAAGTCGGAACATTTTCTGCCGGCGAAGACCACATTCACTATGACGTAGTACACATATTTGTACATTCGGAAGATTTTCAGGCTGCATGGGATACCAGTTTCTATCATTTCTGACAGAGACACTCGCTTTACATCGGCATTCTAGAGGAGCCTTCATTCTTCTTCGGGGACGAAGCTATATTTCAGCACTGCTTTTCACTCCCAGACGGATGGGAATACTGAGACGGTAAACTAGATACTAGAGGATCTGTTGCGAGGGTGCGCTATTGATATCCAGGCTAGTTGGGAAGCCAAGCTACCTCTAGTAGAATTAGAATATAACAACAGCTCCCCGACCTCCATTGGCATGTCACCTTACGAGGCATTATATGGGAGGAGGTGAAGATCCCCTGTTCATTGGGAGGAGCTTGGTGAGCGAGCGGAGTTGGGACCGAAAATTGTCCAGCAGACAGCAGCTACAGTACTGAGGATGTCAGGCCCCGTGCTAATCAACAAGGATTAGTAATACAATTAAGCACATAATCGCGGAAGCATAATTTAGGGCTTAAAATTTTCAAATGTTTGGGCTTGAACAATAAAACATTCATTCGAAATATTCATACTCAAAATAGGATTTACTCATAATCCAATTAACAAACAGGTAGTCAGATAAACTCAAATAACAGATCCACAAAATACATAAAAACTCAGGGAACTCCCTGATTCGATACATAATACAAATAAACTGGGACTCAACCAAACAGGGATCTACTAGCCGAAGCTCCACTCTTCCCAGCCAGATTACCTGCAACTCCTGCATTGGGAAACACAGACCCAAGAATACAAAAGCAAGAAAAGAAATACGAGGTCAAACCTCACTACGAAGAGCACTAAGACAACAATAAATCATAAACATGCAGTATCTTAAAACATGAAATGCATGAGGGCTGTCAAAGAATCGGTCATCTAGGCCAACGCGTCAGCTGGCAACAACAAGCGAGCCTCTATACCACGCACAACAAATCAGCCAGGGAAATCATCGGTCCGTGATATTCAGGTCTGGCCACTAAAATTAACCATCACAGCTCGGTGGTATTCAGACACGACAAATCAGTCGGTCACCACTCCGATGATAGCATTGTGCCTTTCAGGCACGACACATCTGCCGGTCGGTCACAATGTGGCTCTAAATCGGTAATCAATCAAATCTCAGGCTCAAGATGTATGCATGAATGACATTAAATTCAAATCTGATTTAAGCACGCATAATTCACGTAAAACAGAATAGAATGATCATACAGTGAGCCAAATCTGTTCACGTAAATCACATAATTCATAGAATACCGTTCATGCCTCAAAATATTAACACGCTTATGCCCAAAGCTGTTAACAGAAGCTCAATTCATACCTCAAATCCCAGATTCTACCTCAACAGATCTCACCAGGGCATGACAACCTCCGCCTGCTCAAGTCTGCTTCCTCACTGGTCTCGACAACCACAGTAGGAACTGCCTGGGAGCTCAAATCTGTAAACGCATCTCACAACTTAGCTCAAATCTGAACCCCTATATCGCACTGCCTACGGTCAAGAACTCAAATCTGGTTCGACCACTAAGAAAAGGTTCTAATCGGCTTAAACTAAGCTTAAACGTCAAGGAATCACTTACCCAGAAGCTCAGAAGAACTGAAGAACTCTCAGGTCTATCTTCGCGAAAAATCTTCAAACACTGTAAATCCTTCGTGCTCATCTACAACTCCAGACTGGTATCAATCGAAAGGCCTAAGCAAGACGAGCTCAGCGCCACCAGTCGTGCTCCAAACAACGGCGGAAATCTACGGCAACCTAACGGAGAAGGCTTCGAATGAACAGTAACTATCGAGGGTTTCACTAGGGAAGACGATAAGAAATATCGGCTTCGAAATATGCTAAGTGTTAATCAACACTTGTATTTAAATCCTCGAGTCAGTCTAAAGTAAAAGTCAACACCGACATATTCAGATCCCGGAATCAGATCCTAGCGTTAGGGCACAAGTCCTCGAATCTGGTTCCAGCGCTAACTCAAATCTGAGTTCTCAACGCTAAGCGCACAACTAAACAAAACGGCGTCGCACTGCCTCATATCTGAATCAGATCGTAGCGCTCATCTATGCTCACGCTCACTCGGATCTGATAATGCTAACAACACCGGTCAACCCAGAAACGTTGACTAACACGTGTCCTCTCCTCGCTGACTCTCGCATCCGCACGCACCCGCTAACAGATTCCTCCTGCTAGCTTCACATCTGAATACTCACATCTGTTCCCTCAGATATGAGACTCCAGAATACCTCGAATCTGAATCCTTCCAGAATTCAACTCCCGATAGAAAACAAAACAAAACTCCAAATTCGACACAGATTTCACCCGATATCAACCAGCGACTCGAAGTTGATCTGCTCTATGCCAAATCTGAAAATCACCAACCAGATTTGACCAAAAATTATCAAATCCGAAATTCGAAAATCTCAACTCTCGTGACTAATCCTTAACCAAATCTGATTAATCACTAATAACGAATCTCAGACCTCACATTCTCCCCACCTTAAGAGATTTCATCCTCGAATCCAAAGGCAAACACAGGACAGAATTCAACAAAACACTAGAATTAACCAACGCAAACATTAAACAATCAGCCAGAAAATTACCCGGTATGCTCATATCAAATCTCAAACAGATGAGGCCACTCTTGTCTCATCTTCTCTTCAACTTCCCAGGTAGCTTCTTCTCGGCCATGCTTACTCCATTGGACCATCACCAACGGAATTATCTTATTCCTCAACTGCTTCTCCTTCCTATCCAGAATCTGCACTCGATATTCAACATAACTCAAGGACTGATCCAGCTCCACTTCATCGGTTCTCAACAAATGGGACGGATCTGGCTCATATTTTCTTAACATTGACACATGAAAAACATCATGTATCACTGCTAATTCATCAGGCATCTGCAATCTATAAGCCAACTGTCCAATCCTCTCAACAATCTCAAAAGGACCAACAAATCTAGGAGCTAACTTGCCTTGAATCTGAACCTCATCACGCTCTTGAAAGGAGAAATCTTGAGAAATACTCGATCATAGACCTCAAATTCTAACGATCTGTGCCTCTTATTAGCATAGCTAGTGAAGCGATCTTGTGCAGCTTTCATTCTACTTCGAATCAACGAAATCTGATCTCTCATAGGCTGCAAAAACTCAGGGGTTGAAAGCTGTTTCTCACCAACTTCTTCCCAACAGATCGGAGATCTACACTTGCAACCATACAACGCTTCGATTGGTGCCATCCCAATAGTCACTTGGTAGCTGTTGTTATAAGAAAACTCAACCAAGGCTAAGGCATCCTACCATCCACCACTGAAATCCATCACAATTGCTCGCAGCATACTTCTAAAGTCTGAATGGTTCTTTCGGATTGGCCATCTGTCTGAGGGTGATAAGCTGTACTCGTAGCCAATTTCGAACCCATAGCTTCTTGCAAACTCTTTCAGAATAGATATGTGAATCTTGGATCTCTATCAGGCACTATCGAGATAGGCATCCATGCAATGTAACCACATGGTCGATGTACAGTCTCGCCATTTTCTTCATCGAACACCTCACATCATAGGGAATGAAATGGGCTGACTTAGAGAGTCTATCAATCACCACCCAAATCGCATCGTATCCCCTACTTGATCGAGGTAAATGAGTCACAAAGTCCATGGCGATGTGCTCCCAATTCCACTGAGGTACTTCCAAACTCTTCAACAAACCACCAGGTCTCATCCTTTCGGCCTTGACCTGCTGACAATTCAAACATCGAGCAACGAAACCAGAAATGTCGCTCTTCATGCCTTCCCACCAGTAATGAGACTTCAAAGCATGCATCTTTCTCTCGCCCGGATGCACACTATATCGACTACAATGTGCTTCATTCAAAATAGTCTCTTTCAAATCAACCAGGTTAGGAACCACCAATCTTCCTCAAAATATCAAACACCCATCAGAAGCAACGAAACGATCACTAGAATGACCATTCTGAGCCTTAATCTTCAATTCATGGATATAAGGATCAGTCCTCTGTGCCTCTCTGATGTCAATCACGATAAGTGGTTCAACCTGAATAGAAGAAACTATGAAATACTGATAACTTGGCTGGAATAGCCAACCAGAAGTTCCCAACTGCTCGTGGATTCTTGAGATACTCAAAAATGTTAGCATCGTAGGCTGGGATTTCCTACTCAAAGCATCGGCTACTAAGTTCATCCTCCCAGGCTAATACTGGATCTCACAATCAAAATCCTTGAGCAACTCCATCCACCGACGCTGTCTCATATTCAGATCTAATTGGGTGAAGATATACTTCAAACTCTTGTTGTAACGACCGGAATTTTCTCAAAATAAATTTAGAAATTTGGGGTTCGAATTGAAAGACCCAAAAATTTCAATCTTAATAAACATAAAAGTCGTTACTAAAATTCTGGAATAAATTGCGAATAAACACAATTCATTGCTGCTGAAATGCAGAACAAAGGAACCAATGAAGTGAGCGGAAGTAATACCAAATTCTGATAAACACTTTTCATATCAAATGAAGAAAATCAGCTGCAAGGGTATACAAACACGGAAATAAATCCTCAGCTGATCGAAATTCAAAATAAATACAAATAGAAGTCTGAACGGATTTCTATTGTTCAACTGAACTAGGAATCTGTTGTAATACAAGGCACTACACTGAAGTTTCTGTACAACAAAACAAAAGCTGAAAAGAACAATGGAAGATGTCCACGATAAACACCACTGTCCAACCAGCCACTCTCCATCCAGCTCCTTACTGCCCATTACCTGCACTCAATGAAAACTAGTGAGCCAAAGGCTCAGCAGGTAAAATCTGGAATAGCAAAATCATGCAATAGAAACTGATACTGTAACTGGAATCTGAAAGCTGAATACATAAATGGATCTGAATAGGCTTTATAATAAACAAGCGCAATATATAACTGAGAATTCTGATAGAAACTGAAAGCATAAAACATAATCAAATTCTGAAAACATTTTCTTTAAACATTCTATGGAGCTGTGATTAAAATCACACTTGCGCTCTTCTGAAATTATGACAACACTTTAAACATTTTGGTCCAATTTGTTTGATCAAACTCCTGATATCAGTCTCTAGCACTATGGCTCATGGTGAAGGGATATACAGATCCGTCGACCTATACAACTGATCCTTCCTCTGTTTGAAAGGGCACACGGTTCGTCAGTCGTGCACTCACCCTTCCTCTGGGGACCCTCTTTGTTGTCATAACTTAAAATATTTTCTAAAACATCGTTCTGCTCTTTCTTTTCTTTCTAAAATCTGTTTTCTTTCTTCTTGTACGAATTACTGGTTTTCTCTTGTCTAATGATGTTCTGGAACTTCAAGGGATTTCTCTGTAGAATTTACGAAGATGAAAACTGAATAAAAGCTCTCAAATCTTGTTCAATTGAATCGAATAATCTTTTGAACTGAAGCGGAAATGAATAAGAAATCAAATTCTGAAATTTCGTTATCTGTTGAAGAAAACGAAGAATGAACAATAACTAGTTGCAATGAACAGTACCAGTCGCAAGACTAATACCAGCTGAAATGAACAGTACCAGTCGCAAGAATAATACCAGCTGCAATGATCAGTACTTAGAAACAAATAAAGCAACTGCTGAAATATCAAAATGGAATACATCTGCTGAATGTTACAAAGACAACGCAACTGCTGAATTCTAACAAAGGAATGCAGCTGCTGAATTAGTTCAATAGGAATGCACCTGCTGGTGTTAACAAAAAAATACACCTGCTGGTTTTAGCAAAAGAAATACACCTGCTGGTTTTAGCAAAAGAAATACACCTGCTGGTTTTAGCAAAAGAAATACACCTGCTGGTTTTAGCAAAAGAAATACACCTGCTGGTTTTAGCAAAAGAAATACACCTGCTGGTTTTAGCAAAAGAAATACACCTGCTGGTTTTAGCAAAAGAAATACACCTGCTGGTTTTAGCAAAAGAAATACACCTGCTGGTTTTAGCAAAAGAAATACACCTGCTGGTTTTAGCAAAAGAAATACACCTGCTGGTTTTAGCAAAAGAAATACACCTGCTGGTTTTAGCAAAAGAAATACACCTGCTGGTTTTAGCAAAAGAAATACACCTGCTGGTTTTAGCAAAAGAAATACACCTGCTGGTTTTAGCAAAAGAAATACACCTGCTGGTTTTAGCAAAAGAAATACACCTGCTGGTTTTAGCAAAAGAAATACACCTGCTGGTTTTAGCAAAAGAAATACACCTGCTGGTTTTAGCAAAAGAAATACACCTGCTGGTTTTAGCAAAAGAAATACACCTGCTGGTTTTAGCAAAAGAAATGCACCTGCTGGTGAACAGTGCACCAACTGGAATTTACGAAAGAAATACAACGACTGAAATATTTCAATAGGAATGCACCTGCTGATGTACAAACTATCAGCTGATGAACAAACTATCAGCTGATGAACAAACTGTCAGCTGATGAACAAACTGTCAGCTGATGAACAAACTGTCAGCTGATGAACAAACTGTCAGCTGATGAACAAACTGTCAGCTGATGAACAAACTGTCAGCTGATGAACAAACTGTCAGCTGATGAACAAACTGTCAGCTGATGAACAAACTGTCAGCTGATGAACAAACTGTCAGCTGATGAACAAACTGTCAGCTGATGAACAAACTGTCAGCTGATGAACAAACTGTCAGCTGATGAACAAACTGTCAGCTGATGAACAAACTGTCAGCTGATGAACAAACTGTCAGCTGATGAACAAACTGTCAGCTGATGAACAAACTGTCAGCTGATGAACAAACTGTCAGCTGATGAACAAACTGTCAGCTGATGAACAAACTGTCAGCTGATGAACAAACTGTCAGCTGATGAACAAACTGTCAGCTGATGAACAAACTGTCAGCTGATGAACAAACTGTCAGCTGATGAACAAACTGTCAGCTGATGAACAAACTGTCAGCTGATGAACAAACTGTCAGCTGATGAACAAACTGTCAGCTGATGAACAAACTGTCAGCTGATGAACAAACTGTCAGCTGATGAACAAACTGTCAGCTGATGAACAAACTGTCAGCTGATGAACAAACTGTCAGCTGATGAACAAACTGTCAGCTGATGAACAAACTGTCAGCTGATGAACAAACTGTCAGCTGATGAACAAACTGTCAGCTGATGAACAAATTGTCAGCTGATGAACAATAAAATATGATCGAATAAGCTACTTGTAAGCTACTTCGATGGAATTTCTGAAGAAAACTCGAGAATCTACTGGATGAACATCACCAAACCATTTTCTAAAACATCTCTTTGGATCAAAATACAGTAAAACGCAACCTTCATAAAAACAGAGCATGAACATTCTGGTTTTGAAGAACAGCCGAAGCCATCTTCCTTTCTTTAAAAATCTCATATAAACATGCAAACAGAATTGAATATATGCTTTCACTGAGTGAGCAAGAAACAGAGTTTACTTGCCTGAATTCTTGAACACAACCGCAGTAGAAATCCAGCAAATCACCAACACCCTGATCGCCTCCTTTAAAAAGCTTTAAAACTTTTGCTCGGTTTCTTATAGAGAGAGCACCGCTTTGAACTAATTTGTTTTCAAGATAATGATGCTCAAATCTCCTAAGAGCATATTCTGTTTTTAAAATAAAATGATGCACATGAAAACCGAACAATTTTATTTAAAACCACAGGATTCGATCGACTTGCTATGATTGGCTACACAGCTGATGCAATCATATTCTAACATTTGAAATTTAGCTCTTAATTGATAAAAAGCTAAACAATATATATCTGAATTCTGAAACTCGATAGAAACAGAGTTTAATAGAATAGCATTGTAATCCCTCAATCTCAAATCTTTCTAGTTTGTGGCCTCTAAAATATCTGGGCATTACACTTGTGGTCGGTGTACACCACAAACTCCTCACCGTATAAATAGTGACGCCAGATCTTCAAGGCAAAAAAAATCGCTGCCAATTCCAAATCATGAACGGGGTATCTCGTCTCGTTGGGCTTCAACTTTCGAGACGCATACTCAATCACTTACCCTTTCTGCATCAGAACACACCCTAAACCACTCAAAGAAGCATCGGAGCAAACAACGAAACCTCCAGATCCAGACGGTAAAGACAACACAGGGGCAGTAGTAAACTTCTCCTTAAGTGTCTGAAAACTTAACTCGCACTCATATTTCCAAACAAACTTCCTGTCCTTTTGGGTCAGGTCTTGCTATCGAAGAGAACTTCTCGATAAAACACCTATAATATCCGGCCAAACCAAGAAACTACGAATCTCAGAAACATTCCTAGGTCTCTCCCAGTTAAGAACTGCTTTGACCTTACTCGGATCCACTGAAATTCCTTGAGCAAAAATGACATGACCCAAAAATATTACTCTATCCAGCCAAAATTCACACTTGCTGAACTTGGCATACAACTGCGAGTCTCTCAACTTCTGCAATACCAATCTTAGGTGCTCCTTATGCTCTTTGAAACTCTTCGAATACACTAGGATGTCATCTATGAATACAAGCACGAATCGATCGATATACTCGCTGAAGACGCGATTCATCAAATCCATGAAAACAGTAGGGGCATTCGTCAACCCGAACGGCATCACAAGAAACTCATAATGCCCGTATCTAGTCCGGAGAGCTGTCTTCGCTACATCGGCGTCTCTAATTCGCAACTGGTGATAGCCAGAGCGCAAGTCGATCTTCGAGTATACAGTCGATCCTTGCAATTGATCAAACAAGTCATCAATCCTCGGCAAAGGATACTTGTTCTTCACCGTCGCTCTATTCAACTGCCGAAAATCCACACACATCCTCATAGATCCATCCTTTTTCTTCACAAACAAAATCGGAGCTCCCCAAGGCGACATACTCGGTCGGATAAAGCCTTTTTCCAAAATATCTCTCAACTGATCCTTGAGTTCTTTCAAATCAGCTGGCGCCAAACGATACGGAGCTCTAGAAATCGGGGCTGTCCCTAGCACCAACTCTATACTAAAACCGATCTCTCTTCTTGGAGGGAATCCAGGAATATCATCTGGAAACACATCTGGGAAATCTCGGACAATTGGGATATTGCTCAACTCCAATCACGACTCTTGGGAAACATCGAGCGCATAGATCATAAATCCAGCGTTACCCAGCGACAACAGACTAAACATCTCCATGGAAGACACAAGTGGAATCTTTGAGCACGAATAAGCACCATAGAAATCTCACTTCTTACCCGACGCGGGGAGAAATCTCACCACACCATGGAAGCAATCAACAGTAGCCTTGTAACTGTACAATACATCCATTCCCAGGATACAATCAAAATCTCTCATCTCCAAAGAGATCAAATTCGCCACTATCACATTCTGATCAAACCGAATCACACAATCCACCACAATCTCACGGGACATCAACCACACACCAGCAGGAGTAGACACAGACACAACATCACACAGTGGGGGTAACTTTCAACCCACACTCATGTACAAACCCTGGAAGACACAAGTGGAATCTTTGTAGCACGAATAAGCACCATAGAAATCTCACTTCTTACCCGACGCGGGGAGAAATCTCACCACACCATGGAAGCAATCAACAGTAGCCTTGTAACTGTACAATACATCCATTCCCAGGATACAATCAAAATCTCTCATCTCCAAAGAGATCAAATTCGCCACTATCACATTCTGATCAAACCGAATCACACAATCCACCACAATCTCACGGGACATCAACCACACACCAGCAGGAGTAGACACAGACACAACATCACACAGTGGGGGTAACTTTCAACCCACACTCATGTACAAACCATGCAGAAAAAAAGGATTGTGATGCTCCTGTATCAAATAAAACTCTCGCAGGAAAATCAAAGATAGAGCATGTACCTGCGATAACTCCACTAGGTATCTCATCAGCCTGCTCCCTCGACAAGGCATTCACTTGGGCTTGCTGCGGTCCCGGAAACTGAGGTCTCGAAGGTCCTCCCTCGACAAGGCATTCACATCTACCGGCCGGTCAAAATATGTGTCAGGCCTCGTGCACAAATCAGAGCAAAACCACATAAAGCACAACGCGGAAGCAATAAAATAGTGGCAAATTTTTCGCTTTAGGCCTGACGGTTTAAAATTTATAATTTAAAATACAACCACACTTAAAATATCCCAGTTTACAAACAATCAGTACAACAGTACAACATTTAAACAAATACAAGTACTACAGCATACAACTGAATCCCACAAGCACAGGGCATTCCCCGGCTGACAGTACTAGTACATATATGCTATACGTAACGGGGACACTCTATCCACCTCCGGGGACACCTCCAGCTGGGTCAAAGCCACGACCCGCAGAGAAACCTGGGAAACCTGAAACAACATACATGCAACAAACACAAGCCCCAGAGGACATCGGGGTCAAACCCCAGTACGGAGAGCAACTGAAAAACAGCAATAGACAGCAACAGATAAAATGTAGATGCTTTGCATGAGTAACAGGGCAACAGCCGAAGGCTACAACCACAGCAGGGAGCCAAAGAACTCAGGCATAGATCAACAGTTGACAACAGATTCTGCAAATATAGTGGCCACGGTGTGTGTACAAGCATATGGGAATTACCCACTCATCTCTACACCACACCCGATACCAGATGCTTCACAACTGCTCAACCTGCCGTTGCCCAACTCATGAACTGTGGTAGTTAACCACTCGGCTAGTGGCTAACTAAACCCAGCAGGGAGATGAGAGTGCGGTATTGCCGCTCGCCCTCGCATGCTGGCACGCAATAGAACAGAACAACAACGCAAGGCTACAAGATCTGAACTGGATATGACAGATGTATATGCAATGCAACAACTTGCCATATAAATCATGAAATATATGCAAGCAATAACAATACAGACCAGACACAGCATTTCACATAATATCCATGCCAAATCCACGCTGTAAGACAAGCTCACATCCGTACCTCAAATCTCTGTGCAAGAATTACTACAATCAGAGTCTGAGCAGCACAGATCCACCACCTTTCTAAGCCAACACAAGCAACTACTAAAAAACCGACGCACAGAAAGCAACAGCTGGGAGCTACAAACTCAACCAGCGCTATCCTACCACATCTAACTCAGCAGAGAGCTCTAAACAACACAAGACAGGGTCTGAACACTTACCCCAACAAGCTAGGAGTGAAATGCTAACAGACTACACAAGGGAGATGTCTTCGCACACCTCACCAGCTTCAAGCAAACGTCCGAAAGCAATATCCAAACGAAGCGTCTCAGCAAGAGGAGTCCAACGCTACCACTCTCACTTCAATCGGAGCTGTCTACCGTCGGCAATCGAAGAAGATACCACCTTTCTAAGCCAACACAAGCAACTACTAAAAAACCGACGCACAGAAAGCAACAGCTGGGAGCTACAAACTCAACCAGCGCTATCCTACCACATCTAACTCAGCAGAGAGCTCTAAACAACACAAGACAGGGTCTGAACACTTACCCCAACAAGCTAGGAGTGAAATGCTAACAGACTACACAAGGGAGATGTCTTCGCACACCTCACCAGCTTCAAGCAAACGTCCGAAAGCAATATCCAAACGAAGCGTCTCAGCAAGAGGAGTCCAACGCTACCACTCTCACTTCAATCGGAGCTGTCTACCGTCGGCAATCGAAGAAGATAAGGTTAGGTGAACATTAGCTAGGGTATCGTGACAGGGATTACTATTGGGAAATATCCTAAGTGTCGGGAACAATAATAGAGAACAAGGCCAAGCTCCCTATTAAATCTCACTACTGACAGAACTGGGAACAGATTCACCGACAACTTAAGCTATCACAACTGATATTCCCGCTCGCAAACAGATCTCACAACAGATCTCACAACAGATCTCACTCTACGCCAAAACAGCGATCACTTAAATCAAACGACGTCGCAGAGAGTTACTGTCGCAACTGGACACGGCACCCACTACTCACTGCTGAACAACTAACCAACATCTGTTGACAACGCAACAATAGATCTCTCACACAGCTGAAGCTAACACAACTCACAGCCAAGTCTTATTCGCTAATCCAAAACGCTGTCGTTCCAACTAATCCAAACGACGACGTATTAGCACCCGCTACATAACACGCTAGACAACATCTGAATGCTCACGATATCAGACTTCTCCTCAAAACTGGAAACCAAAAAACCAACGACAACTGCTCACGTCACCACTGCTGAACGCTAGCACTCAGCGATGGCCCACGCTCACTACTGATCGCTGAATTCAATACCTCAGCTCTCCAGAATTGCTCCATGGACTAAACAAAACCCGATAGATTCTCCAAGCATAAAAACTCAAAGATGATCTCAATAAAACCCGATTAATTAACTCAATTAATCTTATCAGCTTTCGGGTCTCACATCTCCACTCCACTAAACAGGATTTCGTCCTCGAAATCAAACAGCTCAAGATCAAGAGTTCAAGATAACTGGGGTAAAGAACTTAAGCAAACATTTACAAGGAAATAACAAAGAACCAACTACTGGAATCTGCTACAACACTCACTCAAACAGATGCGGCCACTCACGCTGCATATTTTCTTCCATTTCCCAGGTAGCTTCCTCTCTACCATGCTTGCTCCACTGAACCATCAATAAGGTAATGGTTTTGTTCCTCAACTGTTTCTCCTTCCTATCCAGAATCTGCAAGGGATACTCAAGATAGCTCAAATTCTGATCAAGCTCTACCTCGTCTGTCCTCAACACATGAGAGGGATCTGGCTCATACTTCCTCAACATCGAAACATGAAACACATCATGTAAGGAAGAAAAATCTGGTGGCAACAACAGCTGATATGCTAAAGGACCAATCCTCTCAACAATCTAATACGGTCCAACATAACGAGGAGGTAACTTACCCTTGAGACCAAAACGAAAAACACTACGAAAAGGAGAAACTTTCAGGAAAACAAGATCACCAACCTGAAACTCTAAAGGCCTACGCCTTTTATTCGCATAACTGGCTTGGCGATCTTGTGCAGCTTTCATACGCTGGCGAATTGGCTTGGAGATCTTGTGCAGCTTTCATACACTGGCGAATCAGATCTACATGATCTCTCATCTGCTACACAAATTCTGGAGAAGGCAACTGCTTCTCACCCACTCTTCCCAACACACAGGCGACCTGCACTTCCTGCCATACAGTGCTTCAAACGGTGCCATGCCAATCATCACTTGGTAGCTATTTTTGTAAGAAAACTCAATGAAAGACAGTGAATCCTGCCAGATACCACCAAAGTCCATCACTAGAGCTCTTAGCATATCCTCCAAAATCTTGATAGTCCTCTCAGATTGTCCATCTGTTTGGGGGTGATACGCTATACTCATAGCCAATCTGTCTGTAAACTCTTCCAAAACCTGGAAGTAATCTCGGATCTCTGTCTGAGACAATGGAAACAGGCACCACATGCAAACGCACCCCAAAATCCACGTACAGCTTCGCCATTTTCTTCAAAGAAAACATCATACCATAGAGAATGAAGTGAGCAGACTTCGACAATCTGTCGATAACAACCCACACAGCATCGCATCCTCTGCTGGAACGAGGCAGATGCGTCACAAAATCCATCGCTATGTGCTCCCAATTCCACTGGGCACTTCCAGACTCTGTAATAGACCACCAGGTCTCATCCTTTCAACCTTGACTTGCTGACAATTCAGACATCTACCCACAAAATCAGCAACGTCACTCTTCAAACCAGCCCACCAGAAGTGAGACTTTAAGGCATAATACATCTTCCTCATGCCTGGATGAACACTGAGCCTACTGCAGTGCACTTCTTTAAGGATCTCTTCCTTCAAATCAATCAGATTTGGCACGACCAATCATGGAATCTCAAACAACCATCAGAAGAGACAGAATACTCCTCAAGCTATCCAGCTCTAACGTTCAGCTTTAGCTCATGGATGGAAGGATCTGTCCTTTGAGCAGCTCTAATGCTCGCTACAATCTGTGGCTCAACTTGGAAAGAAGACACCACAACATAATCCACAGCTGGGTAAAAACGCCAACCAATAGTGCTTAAATGCTCATGCAACTTCGAAATCTGCACAGATGCAAGCATCGCCACTTGAGCTTTCCTACTCAAGGCATCAGCCACTACATTAACTTTCCCAGGCTGGTATTGACACAATCAAAATCCTTAAGCAGCTTCATCCATCTACGCTGTCTCATATTCAGATCTGACTAAGAAAACAAATACTGGAGACTCTTGTGGTCCGAATACACCACGAACTGCTTGTCATACAGATAGTGGCGCCAAATCTTCAAAGCAAAGACCACGGATGCTAGCTCTAAATCATGAACTAGGTATCGAGTCTCATGCGGTTTCAACTACCGAGAAGCATAAGCAATGACTCGACCATTATGATCCATTGAGAGAAGCATCTGAACAAACAACTAAACCACCTGAACCAGACGGCAAAGCTAACACAGGCGCAGAAGTTACTTCTCCTTGAGCAACTGAAAACTGCTCTCACATTGCTCAGTCCAAACAAAACGCTTGTCCTACTTGGTCAACTGCGTCATCGGCTTAGCTATACTAGAAAATCTCTCGATAAAACGACGATAATAGCCAGCCAGACCCAAGAAACTACAAATCTCCGACACATTCCTGGGACGCTCCCAATTGACAACAGCTTCTATCTTACTGGAATCCACAGAAATCCCATCTGCTGAAATCACATGACCCAGAAACACAACTCTATCCAACCAGAACTCGAACTTAGAAAACTTAGCATACAACTGCGAGTCTCGAAGAGTTTGGAGAACAATCCTCAAATGCTCCTGGTGCTCCATCAGAGTCTTCGAGTAAGATATCATCGATAAACACAATCACAAACTGATCGATGTACTCTCGAAACACTCTATTCATAAAGTCCATGAAAACTACAGGGGCATTCGTCAAACCAAAAGACATAACCAGAAACTCATAATGCCCGTACCTCGTACGAAACGCAGTTTTCGCAACATCTTGCTCTCTAATCCCCAACTGATGATACCCCGACCGCAAATCGATCTTTGAATACACGGCAGAACCTTGCAACTGATCAAACAAATCATCAATCCTAGGAAAAGGGTACTTATTCTTCGCAGTAGCCTTATTCAGTTGGCGGAAATCAATGCACATCCTCATAGTGCCATCCTTCTTCTTCACAAACAAAATCAGAGCTCCCCAAGGCGACATGCTAGGACTAATAAAACCTTTCTCCAGCAAGTCTTCAAGCTGCACCTTAAGCTCCCTCAACTCTGCAGGTGCTAAACGTTACGGTGCATGCGAGATCGGAGCTGTGCCAGGCACCAGCTCGATGCTAAAGTCGATCTCCCTTTTCGGAGGAAAATCAGGAACCTCCTCAAACACATCGGGGAAATTACGAGCAATCGGAACATCACTAAGCTCCACACCCGAAGAAGAAGATGCGTCCAACGCATAAATCATAAATCTAGCGTTCTCTAAAGAAAACAGACTAAACATCTCCATCGCAGAGACCAAAGGAATCTTCGACTGGGAATCATGGCCATAAAAGTTCCACTTCTCGCCAAACTGAGGCCTAAAACGCACACTGCCATGGAAACAATCCACCGAGGCCCTAAAACTCGACAACACATCCATTCCCACTATACAATCGGAATCCCATAACACCAAACGAATCAAATTCTATTAAAACATTCTCACCAAATCTCAAAATGCCATTCAACAAAACCTCTCGGGAGTACAGGCTCGCGCCAGCCAGAGTTGGAAAAGAGACAACATCGCGCAAAGTGGTGTTATGCAAACCATGCTCAACCACAAATGCATCAGAAATAAACGAATGCGATGCGCCAGTATCAAACAATACTCGTGCAGGAAAATCAAAGACAGAGCAAATACCTACAATCACTCCGCTCGCCGTGCCCTTTGCTTGCTCCCTCTTAATGGCATTCACCTTGGCTTGCTGGGGAACTGAGAAATGTTGCTGGGAAGACTGTCCGAAACGCGACGGACCAGGATACTGAAACGGCCTGAACTACGTCTCTCCACTCTAGACTGAGGCACCGGAAAAGAACGACCTCTAGAAGATCCACCACGACCCTGAGGTGAAACTGCAGCTTGCTGAGATCCAGCCAACGGACACATTCTCGAAAAGTGCCCATACTGTCCATAGATGTTACACAATTGCACTCAAACACACTGGGTCGAAGGGTGCTTGCCTCCACAGAAGCCACAAAACTCTGCCCTACGCTACAACCGCTAGAACTACCAGAACCAGAACAAACTAGAACCTACCTTCCTCTTGAACTGGTGGCCACGAGGCCTAAACCTCTGGCGTCCCGACTGCTGAGCTAGCTGCTGCTGCTAAGGTGGCTGAGACGAATGTGAAGGTTGCGCTCCTTGAACCACTGGACGACTACTCTGTGCCACCTGCGGCCTAACACTAGACCGACGATTCCTCAAACCCTCCTCAATGTCTATCGCACTGTCCACCGCCTCCGCATAGCTCTTTGGTGAACTCGCCAAAACCAAAGAATACAACTCCTCATTCAGCCCCTCAATAAACCTAGTTCTCTTTGCTCTCTCTCAGCCAGCAACATGCGGCACATACGCAAGAAGCGAAGAAAACCTACGAGCATACTCTCTCACAGAAGCGAAGAAAACCTACAGCCTTGCTCCAAGTTATCAAACTCACGCTCACGAGCATTCACATAGGACTCCGGGACATACTCTTGACGAAAAGCTGCACAAAAACTGTCCCAAGAAATCCCTACTCCAGTCTCTTCCAAAGTCCTCGAAGCGCCTCTCCACCAAAGCTCCGCACCTTTCCTCAGCTGAAAAGCAGCCAGACTCAACTTGAGTTCGTCATCATACTGCATACGGTTAAACAAACCCGTGACAGCTTCAACCACGAATCTGCATCAGCACTAGACTCATCCCCATTGAAAACCTGAGTATTCATACGCTGAAACCTCGCCATAACGAGTTCCATATCGTTCACACGAGCAGCCAACTCGTCAACCTCATCCTCAGATCTCCTACCGCATCCATGGAGGGGAAATCTACACTGATCGCCTTCGTTCTGACCTTCAGACTCTTCCGGAATCCGCCCTCTACCTCTACCCCTACGTCTATGCGGCATCTAAGAAACACTAAGAGGGTAACGGTCACAACAGAACAAATACAGCACAATTAAATGCAGCAAATAGATCACATAATCAAGCACATGCAACACACAACACTTTGCCTAGAATCAAGTGTGATCAAAAGAAATTGAGCTTATGTAACGCCCCAAAATCCATAGGACCACATTTATGCATTCTATTAATCATATGGGCCAATTGGCAATTTTGAATATTATGTATCTGCTGAATTGTTAATTTCAGCAGGTAAAGGTGCGCTGCAGCTGGTACCAGCAGGTAACTCCAAAGAGCAATGCACAAGTTGGTTTGAAATTTGATTGTAAAATGTTTAAAGGAGGTAAAATGATTTCTTTTGAAAAAGGTTTGGTGTTTTACAAATTAAAAATGATATGAAGGGAATTTTACTAAATTTTGGAAGTGTGTCATGCTTGATTTCTCAAGTAGCTTGCCACTAATCCCTTTCATATAAATACTTGTTTTTAAAGAAGGAAAGAAAGATGGGTTCGAAAATGATGTTTTGATGTTTATGATGCTTCCAGTTTGTTTTTCAGAAAGTTTATGAAGTTTTATATGAACTGAGGATTCGAATTCATTTCCAGAAATGTTAGGAAAGTTCTTCTTGCAGTAGCTGTAATATTAGAATTTGATAACTGTGTAATTGGCAGTTGCTGTTTGAATCATTGGTATGGTTTGATAGGCAACGGCTGATGGCATCGTTGTTGTTTTGATTTTACAGATGAAGAGTTATGTATTCAGCAGCTGTATCTACTTGTTAAGATTCAGCAGCTGTATTGATATAGTGTTTATGAATGTTTTCCTCTCTGTTGTAATATCGGGATTTGATGATTTGTGTAATCAGCAGTGCTAGTTAGATCAGTATAAAGTCTGGTTTAATAAGCAACATCTGGTAGCGCGATCGTTGTTTTGATATTACAAAAGTTCTTCGTAAATTCTAGCAGATGCACTGTTCATCAGCAGATGCGTCTTTCTTTATTTGGTATCAGCAGTTGCTTTCCTTTGATTAGGAATCAGCAGTTGCATTGTGATTTCAAAATTTAGCAGTTGCTTTAATTTCAAATATTGTTCATTCCAGCTGGTACTAGTCTTGCGGCTGGTACTATTCATTTATATAATCGTGTTAACACTTTTTCTTGTGACTGATTGATGTGCTAACGACGTCGTTCCATTTAGTTATACAAATATCAGCAGGTAGTTTTGTATTTCGTCTGCTGATCGTTCTAACGACACCGTTTCATTTAATACAAAGATCAGCAGGTAGTTTTGTATTCGTCTGCTGATCACCCCAACGACATCGTTTCATTTTATATTTATTCTTGCGACTGGATTCTTGTCTTGCGACTGAATTCTTATGTGTTGTGACTGGTACTGTTCACCAGCAGATGTAGTTCTTTTCATTTCAGAAGGTATTAGTCTTGCGACTGGTACTATTCATTTCGACTGGTTTTTCTCTCAATCAGTTCCAGTTTAACGATATGTTTCCAAAGTCGAATTCAATACTCAGTAAAGTTTAAAAATGGGAAGCAAATGTTTTAAATGATGGAACCCGATGTTTTACAGAAATGTTTAAAGAAAGATTGTTAAGGAACGAAAGATGTTTTAGATTATGGCATAGATAGTTAAGGTCACCAAGGAGAAGGGTGAGCAGTTGTCTAGATGTCAACTGCCCTTTCATATGAGCTATATGCTAAACTGATATCGGGAGTCATTTTTATCAAAGTGCAACACGGACCAAATAGAACTTATATGCCATGATCAACTGAAAATGGAATTGAAAGAAATGAGAAACTGGGCTATATTCCCCTGTTTCTGCCATTGAAATGTTTATGAAAATGATACTGTATATTGAAGTTCCTTAACATATGCATTGTACAAATGTCTGCCTGCGTTTTATTGAAATTGTTACTACTCAGATTTTACTTGCTGAGCCTTTAGGCTCACTAGCTTTTAAAATGGTGCAGGTACGACAGCTGATGGAGGAACAGCAGGTGGAACTTGAATCAGCAGATGAGTGGCGTTGTGTTTATCCAAGGCCTACGTTTTCCGTGTCATAGTTGTATTGTTTTGGTTAGGTTGTGCTGTATTAGATCAGTAGCAATAGTTGTATATTTATATCTAATAGCAGCTAATGTAAACCGCAATTGCAAAGTTATATGAAATACCCTGTTTTCCGCAAAAGTTTTTAGCAGTAGCGCGCGTATTTGAGTACCTGCTGAATTTCGAATTGGTCTTGAGTTTTGTTTCCCTTGAGTTATAAGGAATACAGCTTATAACAAATTATCCTTTAGCCCTTCTTTTATTTGAAAATTTTCGTTTACCCCAATTATCGTGGCCCCGTTGGGTTCGGGTGTCACAACATGGTATCAGAGCAACGTTCCTGAGATAAACACATGCACTATCAGCTGGATCAAAGTTCATCGTCTGTTCTTCTAAAGTTGTGAGTTTATTTTCAGAGCATTGTCTTTAAAATTATTTAGCATGTTCTGATTTATGCATGTGGTGGATTATGGGCTATAGAATATAGAATGTCAGGAAGAAGAAGAGGAAGAACTAGAAGCAGTATTCCTCTAGAAGAAACTGAAAGTGATAACAATGCTAACATCACCCAACTATTAAGAATGCTGGTAGAACAAAATAACAACAGAGGAAATGGTCATTCTTCCAGCAGCAGGGGACCAAGCAACGATGATCCCCAAGAGAAATTTAGGCGCCAGAAGCCTAAGGAATTTAGTGGAACTACTGATCCACTAGTTGCAGAAGGATGGATTAAATCCATGGAGATTATTTTTGAGTACCTCCAACTGTCCGATTTAGATAGGCCAAGGTGCGCTATCTACATGCTAAGGGACGATGCGATGATTTGGTGGAAGGAGCCAAGTTGTCTGTGGATCTGCTGAATTTCTCATGGGCAGATTTCAAGCGAGTATTCTATGAGCAATACTTCACAGCGGGGAAAAGATCTGAACTGAAGAGGGAATTTTTGACCCTGAAGCAAGGGAGTTTAACCGTACAAGAGTATGTGCGGACATTTGAAAGAGGGTGCTATTTTGTGCCACTGATAGGAAGTGACCCAGAGGAGAAATTGAGTCACTTCATAGAAGGATTAAAACCAATGTTCAAGATGAATGTGAGGCTGTCAGTGCCAAGAACTTACAGGGAAGCAGTGGATAGAGCCCTGCAAATTGAAAGAGATTGGAAAGATCTCGATGAAGAGAGGCAGCAAAAGAGACAAGCCTTTCAGTAGAAAGATCAAAGGCCATTTAAGAAACAAAACAAGAACCAGCAGAGGCCGCAGGAGCAAAAGCCTCTACAAATTCAACCCATAAGCTCCGTTCCTGCTGGTAGTAATAGGACATTATGTCCTAAGTGCCAAAAGCCTCATTTGGGACAGTGCAGACTTGGACAAAACGTCTGCTACAAGTGTGGAATGCCTGGACATATTTTGAAGAATTGTCCAAAATCCAAGCAACTGGTGACCAGCAGAGCTTATGTGATGACTGCTGATCAAGCTCCTCCAGAGTCTACGGTGGTTACAGGTGAAATTACGATAGCTGGAATTCCTTCTCTAGCTTTGTTAGATTCAGGAGCTACGCATTCATTTATTTCCACTAAGTTTGTTGAGAAATTGTTTATTCAACCAGAGCAAGTAATGATAGGCTATTGTGTGATGGTACCATCAGGAGAAAAGCTGGTATCACATGAATTGATTAGAAGTTTAGAGCTTAAGCTTCAAGGACATGAGATTACTGCTAATTTAATAGTATTACCAATGCTAGAATTTGATCTAATTTTGGGAATAGATTGTTTAACTAAGTATGGAGTAGTGATTGACTTTAAAATGCGAGCAGTAGCTGTCAATCCAGCAGGAAAAGAGCCATTCCAGTTTTTGGCCAAACAAGATAATAAAATTCCATCCACTATATCATCGTTAGCAGCTACTGATAGGCCCCAGCTGTCCATTGTAGAAGTAGCAAATGAATTCCCTGAGGTTTTTCCAGAAGACATTCAAGGATTGCCACCAGACAGGGAGTTGGAGTTTTCCATTGATTTAATCCCAGGAGCTGCTCCAGTATCTAGACCACCCTATCGATTAGCTCCAACAGAGATGAAAGAATTGAAAGAACAGATACAAGACCTGTTGGAGAAAGGATTTATTCGGCCCAGTACTTCTCCATGGGGAGCCCCTGTTCTGTTTGTTAGGAAAAAGGATGGGAGTATGAGATTATGTATAGATTATCGTGAGTTAAATAAGCTGACAATTAAGAATAAGTATCCATTACCTAGGATAGAAGATCTTTTCGACCAATTAAGAGGGTCAGTAGTATTTTCAGAAAATACTACTGACCCTCTTAATTGGTCAAAAAGATCTTCTATCCAAGGTAATGGATACTTATTCTTAATTGTCAGCTTATTTAACTCGCGATAATCTATACATAATCTCATACTCCCATCCTTCTTCCTAACAAACAAAACAGGGGCTCCCCATGGCGAAGTACTGGGCCGAATAAATCCTTTCTCCAATAGGTCTTGTATCTGTTCTTTCAATTCTTTCATCTCTGTTGGAGCTAATCGATAGGGTGGTCTAGATACCGGAGCAGCTCCTGGGATTAGATCAATGGAAAACTCCAACTCCCTGTCTGGTGGCAATCCTTGAATATCTTCTGGGAAAACTTCAGGGAATTCATTTG
>KQ997053.1:5167-32525 GCA_001598015.1 Dorcoceras hygrometricum | reverse complement strand
AACTGGGTTACCAAGAACAGTTCAAGGATATAACTCTATTTGGGTTATAACTGATAGGCTCACTAAGTCTGCTCATTTCTTACCAGTTAAAACGACTTATGAGGTGAGCAGGTATGCTGAATTGTACGTTAAAGAAATAGTGAGGCTACATGGTATTCCAATTTCTATTGTTTCAGATAGAGATCCTAAGTTTACATCAACTTTTTCGAAAAGTCTACATAAAGCTATGGGTACAAAGTTGACGTTCAGCACTGCGTTTCACCCTCAAACGGATGGAAAATCGGAAAGGGTGATTCAAATTTTAGAAGACTTGCTCAGAGCATGTATTGTGGATTTTTCAGCAGGATGGGATGCAAGCTTGCCACTAGTAGAATTCGCCTACAATAACAGTTTTCAAGCATCAATTCAAATGGCTCCATATGAAGCTTTATATGGCAGGAAATGTAGAACGCCACTTCACTGGGATGAAGTTGGTGAAAGAGCTGGTTTAGGACCCGATGTTGTGGAGCAAACAGCAGCAGCTGTTAGAAAAATAAGAGAAAGAATGAAAACAGCTCAAAGTCGACAGAAAAGCTATGCAGACAATCGAAGAAGGGATCTGAATTTTGAATTAGGTGATCGAGTGTTTTTGAGAATAGCTCCGATAAAGGGAGTTATGCGTTTTGGGAAGAAAGGAAAGTTGAGTCCAAGATATATTGGACCATACGAGATTTTAGAGAAGGTAGGAACGCTCGCCTATCGACTGGCGCTGCCTCCACAAATGTCAGCAGTACACAATGTTTTCCATGTATCAGCACTGAGGAAATATATTCCCCACCCTTCGCATGTTTTGAATTACGAGCCAATCCATTTAGCTCCAGATTTAAGCTATGAAGAGAAACCAGAAAGAATTCTCCTCCGAGAGATTAGAAGATTAAGAAACCGTAGCATTCCTATGGTTAAGATACAATGGTCCAACCAGTCGGAGCGAGAAGCAACTTGGGAAACAGAAGCTGATATGCTAAGTCTCTACCCATATTTATTTGGTACGTAATTTCGAGGACGAAATTTTAATAAGGAGGGTAGAGTTGTAACGCCCCAAAATCCATAGGACCACATTTATGCATTCTATTAATCATATGGGCCAATTGGCAATTTTGAATATTATGTATCTGCTGAATTGTTAATTTCAGCAGGTAATGGTGCGGCGGCTGGTACCAGCAGGTAACTCCAAAGAGCAATGCAAAAGTTGGTTGAAATTGATTGTAAAATGTTTTAAAGGAGGTAAAATGATTTCTTTTAAAAAGGGTTTGGTGTTTTATAAATTAAAATACTATGAAGGGAATTTTACTAAACTTTTAGGAGTGTGTCATGCTTGATTTACAAGTAGCTTGCCACTAATCCCTTTCATATAAAAACCTGTTTTCAAAGTAAGACTTTTATCATTTGCAAAGAAAAGTTTAAAGTGTTCTTCAAAGGAATTTAAGAAAAGATCGTGCGTTTGCTCAAAGGAAGGATTCCTGCAGGAAATTTGCTGTTGTTGCAAAGCTTCATCAAGGCACGTAAAAGCTGATCTTTTCTACACCATTTGAAGTATATATTGTGTATTATTGGATCTGCGTGCCTGTATGTTATGGATATATTTAAAGTTCATGTTTGAAATGATTTAGACATGATAAGGAAAGAAAGATGGGTTCGAAAATGATGTTTTTGATGTTTATGATGCTTCCAGTATGATTTTCAGAAAGATTATGAAGTTTAAAAGATACTCAGGATCGGAATTCACTTCCAGAAAAGTTATGAATGTTCTTCTTGAAATAGCAGTAATATTAGAATTTGCTTTCATATAAATACTTGTTTCTAAATTAAGATTTGTATCATTTGCAAAGAAAAGTTTTAAAGTGTTCTTTAAAGAAATTTCCAAGAGAATTTGTGTGTTGCTCAAAAGGGAGGATTCTGCAGGATTAGCTGTGGTTGCAAAGCTTCAAATCAAGGCACGTAAAAGCTGATCTTTTTCTACACCATTTGAAGCATATATTGTGTTTTAATGGATCTGCTTGCCTGTTTATTGTTGACATATTTAAAGTTCATGTTGAAATATTTAGACATAGAAAAGGAAAGAAAGATGGGTTCGAAAATGATGTTTTTGATGTTTATGATGCTTCCAGTATGATTTCCATAAAGTTATGATGTTTTAAATATACTGAGGATTGGAATTCACTTCCAGAAATGTTATGAATGTTCTTCTCGAAATAGCAGTAATACTAGAATTTGATAACTGTGAAATTGGTAGCTGTTAGTTGAATCATTGGTATGGTTTGATAGGCAGCAGCTGATGACATTGTTATTGTTCTGATATCACAAATGTCGAGTTATGTCCCAGCAGCTGTCTCTACTTGTTAAGATTCAGCAGCTGCATTGATATAATGTTTATGAATGTTTTCCTCTCTGTTGTAATATCAGGATTTGATGATTTGTGTAATCAGCAGTGCTAGTTAGATCAGTATAAAGTCTGGTTTAAAAGGCAACGGCTGGTAGCGCGATCGTTGTTTTGATGTTACAAGCGTTTTTCATAAAATTCAGCGTTGTTCCATTTAGTTATACAAATATCAGCAGGTAGTTTTGTATTTCGTCTGCTGATCGTTCTAACGACACCGTTTCATTTAATACAAAGATCAGCAGGTAGTTTTGTATTCGTCTGCTGATCACCCCAACGACATCGTTTCATTTTATATTTATTCTTGCGACTGGATTCTTGTCTTGCGACTGAATTCTTATGTGTTGTGACTGGTACTGTTCACCAGCAGATGTAGTTCTTTTCATTCAGCAGGTATTAGTCTTGCGACTGGTACTATTTATTTCGACTGGTTTTTCTCTCAATCAGTTCCAGTTTAACGATATGTTTCCAAAGTCGAATTCAATACTCAGTAAAGTTTTAAAATGGGAAGCAAATGTTTTAAATGATGGAACCCGATGTTTTACAGAAATGTTTAAAGAAAGATTGTTAAGGAACGAAAGATGTTTTAGATTATGGCATAGATAGTTAAGGTCACCAAGGAGAAGGGTGAGCAGTTGTCTAGATGTCAACTGCCCTTTCATATGAGCTATATGCTAAACTGATATCGGGAGTCATTTTGATCAAAGTGCAACACGGACCAAATAGAACTTATATGCCATGATCAACTGAAAATGGAATTGAAAGAAATGAGAAACTGGGCTATATTCCCCTGTTTCTGCCATTGAAATGTTTATGAAAATTATACTGTATATTGAAGTTCCTTAACATATGCATTGTACAAATGTCTGCCTGTGTTTTATTGAAATTGTTACTACTCAGATTTTACTTGCTGAGCCTTTAGGCTCACTAGATTTTAAAATGGTGCAGGTACGACAGCTGATGGAGGAACAACAGGTGGAACTTGAATCAGCAGATGAGTGGCGTTGTGTTTATCCAAGGCCTACGTTTTCCGTGTCATAGTTGTATTGTTTTGGTTAGGTTGTGCTGTATTAAATCAGTAGAAATAGTTTTATATTTATATCGAATAGCAGCTAATGTAAACCGCAATTGCAAAGTTATATGAAATACCCTGTTTTCCGCAAAAGTTTTTAGCAGTAGCGCGCGTATTTGAGTACCTGCTGAATTTCGAATTGGTCTTGAGTTTTG
This sequence comes from Dorcoceras hygrometricum, assembly GCA_001598015.1. NCBI lineage: Eukaryota > Viridiplantae > Streptophyta > Magnoliopsida > Lamiales > Gesneriaceae > Dorcoceras > Dorcoceras hygrometricum. The sequence goes on along the minus strand of KQ997053.1, from coordinate 28,882 downwards.
TTTCCCTTGAGTTATAAGGAATACAGCTTATAACAAATTATCTTTTAGCCCTTCTTTTATTTGAAAATTTTCGTTTACCCCAATTCTCGTGGCCCCGTTGGGTTCGGGTGTCACAGCTTATCCCAGCTTAAGCTCTGATACCAAAAATGTCAGGCCTCGTGCACAAATCAGAGCAAAACCACATAAAGCACAACGCGGAAGCAATAAAATAGTGGCAAATTTTTCTCTTTAGGCCTGAACGGTTTAAAATTTATAATTTAAAATACAACCATACTTAAAATATCCCAGTTTACAAACACTCAGTACAACAGTACAACATTTAAACAAATACAAGTACTACAGCATACAATTGAATCCCACAAGCACAGGGCATTCCCCGGCTGACAGTACTATTACATATATGCTATACGCTAACTGGTACACTCTATCCACCTCCGGGGGCACCTCCAGCTGGGTCAAAGCCACGACCCGTAGAGAAACTTGGGAAACCTAAAACACCATACATGCAACAAACACAAGCCCTAGAGGGACATTGGGGTCAAACCCCAGTACGGAGAGCAACTCAAAAACAGCAATAGACAGCAACAAATAAAATGCAGATGCTTTGCATGAGTAACAGGGCAACAGCCGAAGGCTACAACCACAGCAGGGAGCCAAAGAACTCAGGCATAGATCAACAGCTGACAACAGATTCTGAAAATATAGTGGCCACGGTGTGTGTACAAGCATATGGGAATTACCCACTCATCTCTACACCACACCCGATACCAGATGCTTCACAACTGCTCAACCTGCCGTTGCCCAACTCATGAACTGTGGTAGTTAACCACTCGGCTCATAGTGGCTAACTAAACCCAGCAGGGAGATGAGAGTGCGGTATTGCCGCCCGCCCTCGCATCCTGGCACGCAATAGAACAGAACAACAATGCAAGGCTACAAGATCTGAACTGGATATGACAGATGTATATGCAATGCAACAGCTTTCCATATAAATCATGAAACATATGCAAGCAATAACAATACAGAGCAGACACAGCATTACACATAATATCCATGCCAAATCCACACTGTAAGACAAACTCACATCCGTACCTCAAATCTCTGTGCAACAATTACTAAAATCAGGGTCCGAACAACACAGATCCACCACCTGCTAAGCCAACACAAGCAACTACTAAAAAACCGACGCACAGAAAGCAACAGCTGGGAGCTACGAACTCAACCAGCGCTATCCTACCCCATCTAACTCAGCAGATAGCTCTAAACAACAAAAGACAGGGTCTGAATACTTACCCCAACAAGCTAGGAGCGAAATGCTAACATACTACACAAGGGAGATGTCATCGCACACCTTACCAGCTTCAAGCAAACGTCCGAAAGCAATATCCAAACGAAGTGTCTCAGCAAGAGGAGTCCAACAATACCACTCTCACTTCAATCGGAGCTGTCTACCGTCGGCAATCGAAGAAGATAAGGTTCGATGAACAGTAGCTAGGGTATAGCGACATGGATTACTATCGGGAAATATCCTAACTGTCGGGAAAATAATAGAGAACAAGGCCAAGCTCCCTATTAAATCTCACTGCTGACACAACTAGGAACAGATTCACCGACAACTTAAGCTATCACACTGATATTCCCGCTCGCAAATAGATCTCACAACAGATCTCACTCTACGCCAAAACAGCGATCACTTAAATCAAACGACGTCGTAGAGAGTTACTGTCGCAACTGGACACGTCACCCACTACTAACTGCTGAAAAACTAACCAACATCTGTTGACAACGCAACAACAGATCTCTCACACTGCTGAAGCTAACACAACTCACAGCTGAGTCTTCTTTGCTAATCCAAAACGCTGTCGTTCCAACTAATCCAAACGACGACGTATTAGCGCCCGCTACATAACACGCTAGACAACATCTGAATGCTCACGATATCAGACTTCTACTCAAAACTGGAAACCAACAAACCAGCGACAACTGCTCACGTCACCACTGCTGAACGCTAGAACTCGGCGATGGCCCACGCTCACTACTGATCGTTGAATTCAATACCTCAGCTCTCCAGAATTGCTCCATGGACTAAACAAAACCCGATAGCTTCTCCAAGCATAACAACTCAAATATGATCTCAATAAAACCCGATTAATTAACTCAATTATTCTTATCAGCTTTCGGGTCTCACAATGTGGCTCTAAATCGGTAATCAATCAAATCTCAGGCTCAAGATGTATGCATGAATGCCATTAAATTCAAATCTAATTAAGCATGCATAATTCACGTAAAACAGAACAGAATGATCATACAGTGAGCCAAATATGTTCAAGTAAATCACATAATTCACAGAAACCGTTCATGCACCAAAATACTAACACGCTTATGCCCAAAGCTGTTAACAGAAGCTCAATTCGTACCTCAAATATCAGATTCTACCTCAATAGATATCATAAGGGCACGGAAACCTCCGCCTACTCAAGTCTTCTTCCTCACTGGTCTCGACAACAATAGCAGGAACTGCCTGGGAGCTCAAATCTATAAAGGCATCTCACAACTTAGCTCAAATCTAAACCCCTATATCGCACTTTATATGGTCAAGAACTCAAATCTGGTTCGACCACTAAGAAATGGTTCTAATCGGCTTAAACTAAGCTTAAATGGCAAGGAATAACTTACCCAGAAGCTCAGAAGAACTGAAGAACTCTCGGGTCTATCTTCACGAAAAATCTTCTAACACTGTAAATCCTTCACGCTCCTCCTACGCGTCAATCTACAACTCCAGACTGGTATCAATCGTAAAAGGCCTAAGCAAGACAAGCTCAGTGCCACTAGTCGTGCTCCAAACAACGGCGGAAATCGACGGCAACCTAACGGAGAAGGCTTCGAATGAACAGTAACTATCGAGGGTTTCACTGTGGAAGACGATAAGAAATATCGGTTTCAAAATACGCTAAGTGTTAATCACCACTTGTATTTAAATCCTCGAGTCAAAAAGTCATCACCTACATATTCAGATCCCAGCAACAGATCCTAGCATTAGGGCACAAGTCCTCGAATCTAGTTCCAGCGCTAACTCAAATCTGAGTTCTCAACGCTACGCGCACAACTAAACAAAACGGTGTAGCACTGCCTCATATCTGAATCAGATCCTAGCGCTCATATCTACTCACACTCACTCGGATCTGAATAATGCTAACAACACCGGTCAACCTAGAAATGTTGACTAACACGTGTCCTCTCCTCGCTGACTCTCGCATCCACGCGCACCCGCTAATAGATTCTCCCGCTAGCTTCACATCTGAATACTCACATCTGTTCCCTTAGATATGAGACTCCAGAATACCTCGAATCTGAATCCTTCCAGAATTCAACTCCCGATAGAAAACAAAACAAAACTCCAAATTCGACACATATTTCACACGATAGCAACCAGCGACTGGAAGCTGATCTGATCTATGCCAACTCTGAATATCACCGACCAGATTTGACCAAAAATTCTCAAATCCGAAATTTGAAAATCTCAACTCTCGTGACTAATCATTAACCAAATCTGATTAATCACTAATTACCGAATCTCAGACCTCACAGAGGATCAGGGAGAGGATGAGAACAACGTAGACAGAAAAGCTATGTTGATCTGAGGAGGAGAGAGTTGGAGTTTGCCGTCGGAGACCACGTTTTTGTGAAGGTAGCACCAATGAAGGGTGTAATGAAGTTTGGGAAGAAGGTCAAGTTGGCTCCTAGGTACATAGGACCATTTGAGGTCCTTGAAACAGTGTGGACTTTGGCATAGCAGGTCGCTCTACCACCCAGGCTAGTAGCCGCCACCGCCGTCGCCCGATTTTCACGTGGTCGGACTTGTTTCGATCACGTCGAAGAGGAGATTCCGTTCGTGCCAAATTCGTCAGGCCTTCTAGTGCAGGCTAATGAATGAGTCGTGTTTCCGGTCGTGGACCTGATTAAGGAGGATCTACCGCCGCCTACCTTGAAGAGCCAGATTCCCTGTGAATTTGGTTGGAGCCAGGCGCCTAGACTCCAGCAAGGTGACACTCTATAAAACATCCTATGCATGTTTTATTGTATATATTTTATGTATTGAACATTTTTCGGGGCAATTTTTAAACTTCCGCTGCGCCCTCGGGAAACGGGATCCGGATCCGCCACTATCGCCAACAGATCGATAGCGAGAGCTATGCGATCCGTGGTTGCCAAGCACGGATCTAGGTCCAGTCATAGGTGAAATACAGTATGCAAATGCAATCATATTACATTAGCTTCCAGTTTTATGTATATATTTTATGTATTGAACATTTTTCGGGGCAATTTTTAAACTTCCGCTGCGCCCTCGGGAAACGGGATCCGGATCCGCCGCTGCGCCAACAGTGGTATCAGAGCCAAGGCTCGGATCTATCAATACATAATTTGTGCCTTATTGCATCAAATCACAAATTTTTCGAAAGTAAAAAAAAAAAACACGGCGGCACTGTAGCATGCGCACGGCGACATTGTAGCTGCGCGCAGCTCCAATGCCGATGGCCGGCCACCGTGCGCGATTGTCGCCGCCTTGCGGCGAACTCGAGGTGGTGTTGCGACACTGTTTTTGACTTCTAGGGTTTGCTTCGGGCCTGTCCCGGGCGGCCCGAGGAGTTTTCGGGCCAATATTTGATATTGGGCCATTTTGGTCGGACCAAAATTAATTTTTGGAAATTTTGAGATTTTGGGCCTAAAATTGTTTTAAGCCCAATATGATTCAATTAAAATTGACAAAATATAATTTTATTTATAAAATGTGATTTTATATTTAAAATATGATTTTGTTGGGAAATTATCAAATTTGATTTGATTATTTAATTTATGTCAATTATTTGAATTGATTGTATGTTTGGGATGATCGAGAGTCGTGCCCAATGTGTTAGGTGTATGCTAGGTTTTGCGAATTTTGGTTGTAATATTGTTGACATTATTTCTAAGTGGGCCTGGTTTATGGCCCGTTCTCACCCCTTTAAAATTGTATCCCAACGTGTCATGGATATTTAATTGTAAATATTAGATTTAGTGGGAGGACTTTTGAAGATGGTGGAGATGATGATCAAAGATATTGAAGACCGAAGATTTGTAAAACTGGAAGCAAATGTAATAAGATTGCATTGCATACTGCATTTCACCTAGGACTGGACCTAGCTCCGTGATTGGCAACCACGGACCGCATAGCTCTCGCTATCGATCATCCCAAATTTTATGTATGCGATATATGTTTGTTGAATCCGCATTTTAAATTGTGATTTAAAATTAATGAGACCAAATTTCAAAATTAAAAAACCTCGATTTAAATATGATTTAAAATTTATATCAAGATTAAAAGTTTATTCGATAAACTAAGGGAATTTAAATTTGTTTAAATATTCCTACCTTCCATCAACAAAGAGTGTACGTCGATGCTACCCGCTTACATGGCCCGGCTCATATTATTGAGGGGGTTATGTATGCCAGAAAGCTGTACACGTCATTGACACTCGCTGTGAGTTGGTTGGAACTCCCGTTTAACGTTGGTCTCATATTATTTCGCTTGATTGGACTCTGTGTACCCACTAAGGAAACTTGCTTTCTCGATTTCATTAGAGGGTGGTGAAATCGTTAAAATAGTGGGAGGGTAATTCATAAAACTTAATGACCTTGTTTTATGTCTTAGCGTTTTTCATAGATCTTTAGTAATGCATGTCTGTTTTTCCTTTCAGTATAAACTGCTCATATAATGTCTTCGATCAAAAATCTACTTGCTGCTATATTGGATAGCAACAAGTTCACTGGTCTGAACTACCAAGACTGGCTTCGAAACCTCAATATTGTATTGGCTTCGGAGAAACTTCTCTACACGTTAGAGAAGAGCCCCCCGAAGGAAGCCCCTGCCGATATCAGTCCTGAGGAACTGTCAAAGCTGAATAAATGGTGGGATGACGAGATTAATACACGATGCTATATGATGGCATCGATGTCAAACGAAATGCAGCGGAGTTTTGAGAAGACAGTGTACGCTGCTGACATACACCTTCATCTTAAGGAGCTGTATGGGGAGAACTCTCGGACTGAGAGGTTCACTACTGTCAAGGAGCTCATGACAAGCCGCATGCGCGATGGGACTTCGGTCCGCGAGCATGGGGTTCGTATGATTGGGCTCATTGAGAAGCTAGTGGGCCTTGATATCACACTTCCACATGAGCTGTCTGTGGATCTGCTTCTCCTCTCACTCCTTGCTGCATTCGACCCCTTTATGGTCAACTTTAACATGAACAAGCTGGAAGCCACCCTTGAAGAGGTGGTAAACATGTTTGTCGTGTTCAAAGGGACCATAAAGAAGGACAAGCCCGTCCTCCTTATGGGCTCTTCTTCCTCTGTGAATAAGGGGCCCAAACGCAAGGGTAAGAAGCGTTCTGCCCCTGCGAAGGAGGGAAAGCCCACCAAGAAGCCCCAGGCAGGGACTTCAAAGCTGAACAAATCTGAGGATGTTTGTCACCACTGTCACAAGCCTGGACACTGGAGGAGGAACTGTAAGGATTACCTCGAGCAGTTGCGAACTGCGAAAGGTATGTTCTACGTTGAAATAAATATGTCTCTTAATTCGACTTCTTGGGTATTTGATACCAGATGTGGATCTCATATCTGCAATGATTTGCAGATAATGACAAGAAGCCGGCGTCTTAGAGAGGGTGAGACCCACTTGAGGCTTGGCAACGGAGCAAGGGTTGCTGCTGTAGCTATAGGAGATGTTTATTTATTTTTGTCTTCGAATTTTAATTTGTTATTGAGAAACGTTTTGTTTGTTCCCGAGTTAATAAAGAACATTATTTCTGTTTCTATGCTTGATAGTGATGGATATTCTTGTCTTTTTGCTAATTCGATTTGCAATATATACAAGAATGAATGTTTGATTGGAATTGGGGAACGCGAAAACGATTTATACACCTTAAAATTAAAAGAAGTTCCAACTCGCGATGTGGAAACACATACAACAACAATTAAAAGGAAAAACGATAGCTTGAACCCGGCACAAATTTGGCACGCTAGGCTAGGTCATATTTCCCTAAGTAGGATGGAGAAATTGGTTAGGAGTGACATGTTTGATATGTCAGACATTAACTCCCTACCGACTTGTGAATCTTGTCTCAAGGAAAAAATGACTAAACAACCTTTCAAGGGCAAGCCTAAACATGCTCAAGGCCTATTGGATTTGATCCATACTGATGTGTGTGGCCCACTTAGTATTGGTACTAAGTACGATCATACATACTTCATCACCTTTACCGATGATCACTCTTGGTATGGGTACTTGTACTTAATGAAGCACAAGTCTGAATCCTTTGACAGGTTCGAAGAATTCAAGACTGAAGTAGAAAATCAGTTAGGGAAAAGTATTAAAGCACTTTGACCCGATCGAGGTGGTGAATACTTGAGTGCTGAATTTCAAGACTATCTTAGAGAGAATGGGATTCTCTCACAGTGGACCCCTCCGGCCACACCACAGCTCACTGGTGTAGCGGAACGTCGTAATCGAACCTTGATGGACATGGTTCGATATATGATGAGCTTCACTGAACTTCCTACCTCGTTTTGGGGCTATGCGCTCGAAACGGCAGTGATGTTGTTGAACAATGTCAACACCAAGGCAGTGGATGAGACTCCATATGAGATATGGATGGGCAAGCCGCCCAAATACTCATACATGAGGATTTGGGGATGTCCTGCTTACGTGAAGCAGACAGTGGGAGATAAGCTGGATAATAGATCCATCCTATGCTACTTCATTGGGTATGCAAAGAATTCCATTGGATACTACTTCTACTATCCCAACGAAACAAAAGTGTTTGTTTCTAGAAATGCCACCTTTCTGGAAAGGGAGTTTCTACTCGATAGAAAAGACAAGATAGTAGAACTCGAAGAAGTTCGAGAACCATCTGAAGTACCAAGTGAATCTCCTGCACCTCAAGAGCCAGTTCCAGACATGGTCGCACCTAGGAGATCCGAAAGGGTTCCTAGGGCTCCTGATAGATATGGTTTCCTCCTTGAAGATGATCAAAGTGATCAAACTATTGGATGTGATCCAAGAACATTCAAGGAGGCAATTTCCGATGCTGATTCTAATTTGTGGCTTGAAGCAATGCAATCTGAGATTGACTCAATGTATGCAAACCAAGTTTGGACCCTTGTTAGTCCTCATGGAAGGAATTGTTCCCATTGGGTGTAAATGGATATACAAGAGAAAACTCGGGCCTGATGGTAAGGTACTGACCTACAAGGCACGACTGGTCGCGAAAGGTTACACTCAAAGGCAAGGTGTTGACTATGATGAAACCTTTTCACGAGTCGCAATGTTCAAGTCAATTAGAATACTACTTGCCATAGCCGCATGGTACGACTATGAGATATGGCAAATGGATGTGAAAACTGCGTTCCTTAATGGAAACATTAAGGAAGATATCTATATGACACAGCCTGAGGGTTTCACATCTGTAGGAAGTGATCATAAAGTATGCAAACTTCAGAGATCGATCTACGGTCTCAAACAAGCGTCAAGAAGTTGGAACTTGAGATTCGATGCGCATGGTACGACTATGAGATATGGAAAATGGATGTCAAAACTGCGTTCCTTAATGGAAACATTAAGGAAGAGATCTATATGACGCAGCCTGAGGGTTTCACATCTGTAGGAAGTGAGCATAAAGTATGCAAATTTTAGAGATCGATCTACGGTCTCAAACAAGCATCGAGGAGTTGGAACATGAGATTCGATAAAACAATTAAGGAATTTGGTTTCATCAAGAATCCCGAGGAGCCATGTGTGTATAAGAAGGTAGTTAAGAATAATGTGACATTCCTTGTACTTTAATTTGATGACATTCTACTCATTGGGAATGATGTAGGAATGTTGCAGTCAACTAAAGTGTTGTTGTCTAGTAGATTCTCGATGAAGGACATGGGTGAAGCATCTTATATTCTTGGAATACAGATCTATCGGGATAGATCTAAAAGGATGCTCGGACTCACCCAAGCTACCTACATCGATACCATACTTAAGCGGTTCTCTATGGAAGAGTCCAAGAGATGACACCTGTCTATGTGCCACGGGGTCACTCTATCTAAGTCTATGTGTCCAAAGACTGATGAGGAGATAGAGATTATGACACGTGTGCCATATGCCTCAGCAATAGGTAGTATTATGTATGGCATGATCTCAACTAGACCGGATGTAACGCCCCAAAATCCCTAGGACCATATTTATGCATTTCATAAATCATATGGGCCATTTTGGCAATTTTAAATATTTTATGTATCTGCTGAAATGTTGATATCAGCAGGTAAGATGCGCTGCGGCTGGTTCCAGCAGGTGACTCCAAGGAGCGATGCACGAGCTGATTTTTAAATCGATTGGAAAATGTTTTTAGGAGGTGAAATGCTTTCTTTAGGAGAAGGTTTGGTGTTTTACAAATTAAAATGATATGAAGGGAATTTTACTAAATTTTGAAAGTGTGTCATGCTTGATTTCTCAAGTAGCTTGCCACTAATCCCTTTAATATAAAAACCTGTTTTCAAAGTAAGATTTTCATCATTTGAAAAGAAAAGATTTAAAGTGTTCTTCAAAGAAATTTCGGAAAAGTTTGTGCGTTGCTCAAAGGGAGGATTCTGCGGGAATTTGCTGTTGTTGCAAAGCTTCAAATAAGGCACGTAAAAGCTGATCTTTTTCTACACCATTTGAAGTATATATTGTGTTTTAATGGATCTGCTTGCCTGTATATTATGGATATATTTAAAGTTCATGTTTGAAATGATTTGGACATGATAAGGAAAGAAAGATGGGTTCGAAAATGATGTTTTGATGTTTATGATGCTTCCAGTATGTATTTCAGAAAATTTATGAAGTTTTATATGTACTGAGGATTCGAATTCATTTCCAGAAATGTTATGAAGGTTCTTCTTGCAGTAGCTGTAATATTAGAATTTGATAACTGTGTAATTGGTAGTTGCTGGTTGAATCATTGGTATGGTTTGATAAGCAACAGCTGATGGCATCGTTATTGTTTTGATATTACAAATGAAGAGTTATGTATCCAGCAGCTGTATCTACTTGTTAAGATTCAGCAGCTGTATGGTTATAAGCGTTTACGAATGTTCTTCCTGTAGTTGTAATGTCGAAATTTGATGATTTTGTAATCAGTAGTTGTTAGTTGAATCAGTATAAAGTCTGGTTTAATAGGCGACGGCTGGTAGCGAAATCATTGTTTAGATATTGCAAGCGTCTTCGTAAATTTCAGCAGATGCACTGTTCATTAGCAGATGCGTCCTTCCTTGTTAATATCAGCAGTTGTTTTCCTTTGATTAGGAATCAGCAGCTGCATTGTGATTTTGAATTCAGCAGGTGTATTTCCTTTGTTAGAATTCAGAAGAGGCTTTATTCATTTTAAGTACTGTTCATTTCAGCTGGTACTAGTCTTGCGACTGGTACTATTAATTTATATAATCGTATTAGCGCTTTTCCTTGCGACTGAGTTATGCGCTAACGACATCGTTTAACTTTATACAAAGATCAGCAGGTAGTCTTGTTATTTCATCTGCTGATCACCCCAACGACATCGTTTCACTTTATATTTATTTAAAAGACCTCGCGACTGGATTCTAAAGAAAGATTGTTAAGGAACGAAAGATGTTTTAGATTATGGCATAGATAGTTAAGGTCACCAAGGAGAAGGGTGAGCAGTTGTCGAAGATGTCGACTGCCCTTTCATATGAGCTATATGCTAAAACTGATATCGGGAGTCATTTTGATCAAAGTGCAAATTGGACCACATAGAACTTATATGCCATGATCAACTGAAATTGAAATTGAAAGAAATGAGAAGCTGGGTTATCTATTCCCTGTTTCTGCCATTGAATGTTTACTGAAATTGTTTACGAAAATGACATTGTATTTTGAGGTTCCTTAACATATGAATTGCACAGATGTCTGCCTGCGTTTTATGAACTTGTTAATACTCAGAGTTTTACTTGCTGAGCCTTTAGGCTCACTAGCTTTTAAAATGGTGCAGGTACGACAACTGGTGGAGGAACAGCAGGTGAAACTTGAAATCAGCAGATGGGTGGCGTTGTGTTTATCCAAGACCTACGTTTTCCGTGTCTAAGTTGTATCGTTTTGATTAATTTGTACTGTATTAAATCAGTAGCAATGGTTGTATATTTACATAGAATAACAGCTGTTGTAAACCGCAATTGCAAAGTTATATGAAATACTCTATTTTCCGCAAATGTTTTAGCAGTAGCGCGCGAACTTAAGTACCTGCTGATCTTCGAATTTGTCTTGTGTTTTGTTTCCTTTGAGTTATAAGAAATGCAGCTTATAACAAATTATCTTTTATCCCTTCTTTTATTCGAAAATTTTTGTTTACCCCAATTCTCGTGGCCCCGTTGGGTTCGGGCGTCACAACATGGTATCAGAGCAACGTTCCTGAGATAAACACACTCACCATCAGCTGGATCAAAGTTCATCGTCTGTTCTTCTAAGTTATGAGTTTATTTTCAGAGCATTGTCTTTAAAATTATTTAGAATGTTCTGATTTATGCATATGGTGGATTATGGGCTATAGAATATATAATGTCAGGAAGAGGACGAGGAAGAACTAGAAGCAGTATTCCTCTAGAAGAAACAGAGAGTGATAACAATGCTAACATCGCTCAACTATTAAGAATGCTGGTAGAACAAAATAACAGTAGAGGCAATGGCCAATCTTCCAGCAGCAGGGGACCAAGTAACGATGACCCCCAAGAGAAATTTAGGCGCCAGAAGCCTAAGGAATTTAGTGGAACTACTGATCCACTAGTCGCAGAGAGTTGGATTAAATCCATGGAGGTTATTTTTAGTACCTCCAATTGTCTGATTTAGATAGGCCAAGGTGCGCTATCTACATGCTAAGGGATGATGGGATGATCTGGTGGGAAGGAGTCAAGATGTCTGTGGATCTGCTGAATCTCACCTGGGCAGATTTCAAGCGAGTATTCTATGAGCAATACTTCACAGTGGGGAAAAGATCGGAATTGAAGAGGGAATTTTTGACCCTCAAGCAAGGGAGTTCAACCGTACAGGAGTATGTGCGGACATTTGAAAGAGGGTGCTATTTTGTGCCACTAATAGGAAGTGACCCCGAAGAGAAATTGAGTCACTTCATAGAAGGGTTGAAACCAATGTTCAAAATGAATGTGAGGCTGTCAGTGCCAAGAACTTATAGGGAAGCAGTGGATAGAGCCCTGCAAATCGAAAGAGATTGGAAAGGTCTCGATGAAGAAAGGCAGCAAAAGAGACAGGCCTTTCAGCAGAAGGATCAAAGGCCATTCAAGAAACAGAGCAAGAACCAGCAGAGGCCTCAGGAGCAAAAGCCTCTACAAATTCAACCTATAAGCTCCGTTCCTGCTGGGCCATTATGTCCTAAGTGTCAAAAGCCTCATTTGGGACAATGCAGACTTGGACAAAACGTCTGCTACAAGTGTGGAATGCCTGGACATATTTTGAAGAATTGTCCAAAATCTAAGCAACTGGTGACCAGCAGAGCCTATGTGATGACTGCTGATCAAGCTCCTCCAGAGTCTACGGTGGTTACAGGTGAAATTTCGATAGCTGGATTTCCTTCTCTAGCTTTGTTAGATTCAGGAGCTACGCATTCATCCATTCCTGCTGAATTTGTTAAGAAATTGTCAATCTAGCCGGAGAAAGTAATGATAGGTAATTGTGTGTTGGTACCATCTGGGGAAAAATTGGTATCGCACGAATTGTTTAAAAGTTTAGAGCTTAAACTTCAAGGGCATAAGATTACTGCTGATTTAACTGTGTTGCCAATGCCGAAGTTTGATTTGATTTTGGGAATAGATTGGCTAACTAAGTTGGGGTAGTGATTGACTTTAAACTGCGAGCAGTAGCTGTTAATCCAGTAGGAAAAGAGTCATTCCAGTTTTTGGCCAAACATGATAATAAAATTCCTTCAACTATATCATCGTTAGCCGCTACTGATAGGCCCCAGCTGTCCATGGCAAGAACCAGCAGAGGCCTCAGGAGCAAAAGCCTCTACAAATTCAACCTATAAGCTCCGTTCCTGCTGGTAATAATAGGCCAATGTGTCCTAAGTGTCAAAAGCCTCATTTGGGACAATGCAGACTTGGAAAAAACGTTTGCTACAAGTGTGGGATTCCTGGGCATATTTTGAAGAATTGTCCAAAATCTAAGCAACTGGTGACCAGCAGAGCCTATGTGATGACTGCTGATCAAGCTCCTCCAGAGTCTATGGTGGTTACAGGTGAAATTTCGATAGCTGGATTTCCTTCTCTAGCTTTGTTAGATTCAGGAGCTACGCATTCATTCATTTTTGCTGAATTTGTTAAGAAATTGTCAATCCAGCCGGAGCAAGTAATGATAGGTTATTGTGTATCGGTACCATCAGGGGAAAAGCTAGTATCGCATGAATTATTTAAAAGTTTAGAGCTTAAACTTCAAGGGCATAAGATTACTGCTGATTTAATTGTGTGCCAATGCCGGAGTTTGATTTGATTTTGGGAATAGATTGGCTAACTAAGTTTGGGGTAGTGATTGACTTTAAACTGCGAGCAGTAGCTGTTAATCCAGTAGGAAAAGAGTCATTTCAGTTTTTGGCCAAACATGATAATAAAATTCCTTCAACTATATCATCGTTAGCCGCTACTGATAGGTCCCAGCTGTCCATAGTAGAAGTAGCAAATGAATTCCCTGAAGTTTTTCCAGAATATGTTCAAGGATTGCCACTAGACAGGGAGTTGGAGTTTTCCATTGATCTAATCCCAGGAGCTGCTCCAGTATCTAGACCACCATATCGGTTAGCTCCAACAGAGATGGAAGAATTGAAAGAACAGATACAAGACCTGTTGGAAAAAGGATTTGTTCGACCCAGTACTTCGCATGGGGAGCCCCTGTTTTGTTTGTAAAGAAAAAGTATGGTAGTATGAGATTATGTATAGATTATCGAGAGTTAAATAAGTTGACAATTAAGAATAAGTATCCATTACCTAGGATAGAAGATCTTTTTGACCAATTAAGAGGGTCTGTAGTATTTTATAAAATCGACTTGAGGTCAGGATACCACCAGTTAAAGATTAAGTCTGCTGATGTTTACAAAACAGCCTTTAGAACTAGATATGGCCATTACGAATTTTTGGTTATGCCCTTTGGACTTACAAATGCTCCATCAGCATTTATGGACTTAATGAATAGAGTCTTTCAACCGTATCTAGACCAGTTTGTAGTAGTTTTCATTGATGATATATTAGTCTATTCTAAGACTCAGCAGGAGCATGTTCAACATTTAAGAATTGTGCTCCAGATTTTGAAAGATAAGCAGTTGTTTGCTAAATTCAGCAAGTGTGATTTCTGGATGGAGAAAGTATCGTTCCTAGGCCACATAATTTCTAAGGATGGAATAGAAGTCGACCCTGCTAAAGTGGAAGCGGTTCGCGACTGGCCAGCACCAAAGAATGTCACAGAGATAAGAAGTTTCTTGGGTTTAGCTGGATATTATCGACGGTTTATCCAAGGATTTTCCAAGATTGCTGTTCCTTTGACTACGCTTACAAGGAAGCAAGTGAAGTATAACTAGACAGAAGAGTGTCAAGCCAGTTTTGATAAATTAAAGCAAGCGCTGATAGAAGCCCCTTTTTTGACAATGCCAACCGATGAGGGAAAATTTGTAATTTACACTGATGCGTCTAAGTTGGGACTAGGAGCTGTGTTGATGCAGGATCGTAAAGTTATTTCATACGCATCTAGACAGCTGAAGGATCATGAGAAAAATTATCCAACGCATGACTTGGAATTAGCAGCTGTTGTCTTTGCCCTTAAGATATGGAGGCATTATCTCTATGGGGAGAAGTGTGAGATTTTTACAGATCACAAAAGCTTGAAGTACTTCTTTACCCAGAAAGAATTGAATATGAGGCAGAGGCGATGGTTGGAATTAGTTAAAGATTATGATTGCACTATCAGTTATCATCCGGGAAAAGCAAACGTAGTGCCTGATGCTCTCAGCAGGATTAGCGCATTTGAGTGTCCATCAGCCATTGGCAAATGAAATTGAAAGGTTTGGACTTGAAATAGTGTCCAGCAGTAGCAGTAATATGATTCTGGGAGACCTCTCAGTAAGATCAAATTTGTTAAATCAAATTCGAGAGGGTCAGTAGCAGGACCAGCAGTTGAGAAAATGGGTCCAGCAGGATAAAGAAAGAGGTAACAGTTTATATTTTACAGAGGATGGAATCGTGAGGTATTTGGGCAGAGTTTGGGTACCTCAAGTGGATGGTTTAAGAGCTGAACTATTGAAAGAAGCTCATACCGCTCCATATTCAGTACATCCAGGAAGCACGAAAATGTATAAGGACCTCCAGCAGTTGTATTGGTGGCCAGGAATGAAGAGGGATGTTGCTAAATTTGTAGCTGAATGTTTAACATGTCAGCTGGTGAAGGCTGAACATCAGCGACCAGCAGGTTTGTTGAAGCCACTGCCGATTCCCGAATGGAAGTGGGAATGTATAGCGATGGATCTTGTAACTGGTTTGCCAAGAACAGTACAAGGATATAACTCCATTTGGGTTATAATTGATAGGCTCACTAAGTCTGCTCATTTCTTACCAGTTAAAACGACCTATGAGGTGAGCAGGTACGCTGAATTGTATGTTACAGAAATAGTGAGGCTACATGGTGTTCCAATTTCCATTGTATCAGATAGAGATCCCAAGTTTACATCAGCTTTTTGGAAAAGTCTACATAAAGCTATGGGTACAAGATTAACGTTCAGCACTGCGTTTCACCCTCAAACTGATGGACAATCGGAAAGGGTGATCCAAATTTTAGAAGATTTGCTCAGAGCATGTATTGTAGATTTTTCAGCAGGATGGGATGTGAGTTTGCTGCTGGTAGAGTTTGCCTACAATAACAGTTTCCAAGCTTCGATTCAAATGGCTCCATATGAAGCTTTGTATGGCAGGAAGTGTAGAACACCACTTCACTGGGATGAAGTTGGTGAAAGAGCTGGTTTGGGACCAGATGTTGTGGAGCAAACAGCAGCAGCTGTTAGAAGAATAAGAGAAAGAATGAAAACTGCTCAAAGTCGGCAGAAGAGTTATGCAGATAATCGAAGGAGGGAACTGAATTTTGAATTAGGTGATCGAGTATTTTTGAGAATAGCTCCAATGAAGGTAGTTATGCGTTTTGGGAAGAAAGGAAAGTTGAGTCCAAGGTATATTGGACCATTTGAGATTTTAGAAAAGGTAGGAACGCTCGCCTATCGATTGGCGCTGCCTCCACAAATGTCAGCAGTGCACAATGTTTTTCACGTATCAGCCTTGAGGAAATATATTCCCCATCCCTCGCATGTGCTAAGTTATGAGCCAATTCATTTAGCTCCAGATTTAAGTTATGAAGAGCGACCAGAAAGAATTCTCCTCCGAGAAATTAGAAGACTAAGAAACCGTAGCATTCCTATGGTTAAGATACAATGGTCCAACCAGACGGAGCGAGAAGCAACGTGGGAAACAGAAGCTGATATGCTAAGTCTTTACCCATATTTATTTGGTACGTAAATTTCGAGGACGAAATTTCAATAAGGAGGGTAGAGATTTAACGCCCCAAAATCCCTAGGACCATATTTATGCATTTCATAAATCATATGGGCCATTTTGGCAATTTTAAATATTATGTATCTGCTGAAATGTTGATATCAGCAGGTAAGATGCGCTGCGGCTGGTTCCAACAGGTGACTCCAAGGAGCGATGCACGAGATGATTTTTAAATCGATTGGAAAATGTTTTAAGGAGGTGAAATGCTTTCTTTAGGAGAAGGTTTGGTGTTTTACAAATTAAAATGATATGAAGGGAATTTTACTAAATTTTGAAAGTGTGTCATGCTTGATTTCTCAAGTAGCTTGCCACTAATACCTTTCATATAAAAACCTGTTTTCAAAGTAAGATTTTCATCATTTGCAAAGAAAAGATTTAAAGTGTTCTTCAAAGAAATTTCGGAAAAGTTCGTGCGTTGCTCAAAGGGAGGATTTCTGCGGGAATTTGCTGTTGTTGCTTCTTCAAAGAAATTTCGGAAAAGTTCGTGCGTTGCTCAAAGGGAGGATTTCTGCGGGAATTTGCTGTTGTTGCAAAGCTTCAAATAAGGCACGTAAAAGCTGATCTTTTTCTACACCATTTGAAGTATATATTGTGTTTTAATGGATCTGCTTGCCTGTATATTATGGATATATTTAAAGTTCATGTTTGAAATGATTTGGACATGATAAGGAAAGAAATATGGGTTCGAAAATGATGTTTTTATGTTTATGATACTTCCAGTATGTCTTTCAGAAAATTTATGAAGTTTTATATGTACTGAGGATTCGAATTCATTTCCAGAAATGTTATGAAGGTTCTTCTTGCAGTAGCTGTAATATTAGAATTTGATAACTGTGTAATTGGTAGTTGCTGGTTGAATCATTGGTATGGTTTGATAAGCAACAGCTGATGGAATCGTTGTTGTTTTGATATTACAAATGAAGAGTTATGTATCCAGCAGCTGTATCTACTTGTTAAGATTCAGCAGCTGTATGGTTATAAGCGTTTACTAATGTTCTTCCTGTAGTTGTAATGTCGAAATTTGATGATTTTGTAATCAGTAGTTGTTAGTTGAATCAGTATAAAGTCTGGTTTAATAGGCGACGGCTGGTAGCGAAATCATTGTTTTGACATTGCAAGCGTCTTCGTAAATTTCAGCAGATGCACTGTTCATTAGCAGATGCGTCCTTCCTTGTTAATATCAGCAGTTGTTTTCCTTTGATTAGGAATCAGCAGCTGCATTGTGATTTTGAATTCAGCAGGTGTATTTCCTTTGTTAGAATTCAGCAGTTGCTTTATTCATTTTAAGTAGTGTTCATTTCAGCTGGTACTAGTCTTGCGACTGGTACTATTCATTTATATAATCGTATTAGCGTTTTTCCTTGCGACTGATTTACGCGCTAACGACATCGTTTCACTTTATACAAAGATCAGCAGGTAGTCTTGTTATTTCATCTGCTGATCACCCCAACGACATCGTTTCACTATATATTTATTTAAAAGACCTCGCGAATGGATTCTAGTCTTGCGACTGGTTCCGATTTGTTGCGACTGGTTCCTATTAGTTGCGACTGGTTCCTATTTGTTGCGACTAGTACTATTCATTTCAGCTGGTATTAGTCTTGCGACTGGTACTATTCATTTCAGCAGGTATTAGTCTTGCGACTGGTACTATTCATTTCAGCAGGTATTAGTCTTGCGACTGGTACTATTCATTTCAGCAGGTATTAGTCTTGCGACTGGTACTATTCATTTCAGCAGGTATTAGTCTTGCGACTGGTACTATTCATTTCAGCAGGTATTAGTCTTGCGACTGGTACTATTCATTTCAGCAGGTATTAGTCTTGCGACTGGTACTATTCATTTCAGCAGGTATTAGTCTTGCGACTGGTACTATTCATTTCAGCAGGTATTAGTCTTGCGACTGGTACTATTCATTTCAGCAGGTATTAGTCTTGCGACTGGTACTATTCATTTCAGCAGGTATTAGTCTTGCGACTGGTACTATTCATTTCAGCAGGTATAGGAGAAGGGTGAGCAGTTTTCGAAGATGTCGACTGCCCTTTCATCTAGCTATATGCTAAAACTGATATCGGGAGTCATTTTGATCAAAGTGCAAATTGGACCACATAGAACTTATATGCCATGATCAACTGAAATTGAAATTGAAAGAAATGAGAAGCTGGGTTATCATTCCCTGTTTCTGCCATTGAATGTTTACTGAAATGTTTACGAAAATGACATTGTATTTTGAGGTTCCTTAACATATGAATTGCACAGATGTCTGCCTGCGTTTTATGAACTTGTTAATACTCAGATTTTACTTGTTGAGCCTTTAGGCTCACTAGCTTTTAAAATGGTGCAGGTACGACAACTGGTGGAGGAACAGCAGGTGAAACTTGAAATCAGCATATGGGTGGCGTTGTGTTTATCCAAGGCCTACGTTTTCCGTGTCTAAGTTGTATCGTTTTGATTAATTTGTACTGTATTAAATCAGTAGCAATGGTTGTATATTTACATAGAATAACAGCTGTTGTAAACCGCAATTGCAAAGTTATATGAAATACTCTGTTTTCCGCAAATGTTTTAGCAGTAGCGCGCGAACTTAAGTACCTGCTGATCTTCGAATTTGTCTTGTGTTTTGTTTCCTTTGAGTTATAATAAATGCAGCTTATAACAAATTATCTTTTAGCCCTTATTTTATTCGAAAATTTTTGTTTACCCCAATTCTCGTGGCCCCGTTGGGTTCGGGCGTCACACCGGATGTCGCTTATGCTCTGAGTGTCACGAGCCGCTACCAGCCAACCCCGGCCAAATGTATTGGAAGGCTGTGAAAGATATTCTTAAGTACTTACGAAGGACTAAGAATATGTTCCTGGTCTATGGGGGCGTTGAACTGAAATTGGAAGGCTACACTGATTCTATCTTCCAATGTGACGTGGATGATTCGAAGTCAACCTCTGGATTTGTATTCATGCTCAATGGTGGTGCTGTCTCTTGGAAGAGTTCCAAGCAAGACACCATCGCGGATTCAACCACTGAGGCTGAGTACATCGCAGCATCAGCTGCTGCTAAGGAGGCGATTTGGATGAGGAATTTCGTCCAAGAGTTGGGCGTAATCCCTTATGGAGTTGGTCCAGTCCCGATGTACTGCGACAACACGGGTGCCGTTGCGCAAGCAAAGGAACCTATGTCTCACCAAAGATCCAAACATATACTGAGGAAATACCACATAATCCGGGATATTGTGGCTAGATGTGACATAGAAGTCGAGAGAGTCGCCTCTGCAGACAACATTGCTGATCCACTTACGAAGCCCTTGCCAGGACCGTTGTTTGAAAAACATCGCGAAACAATGGGACTGCGTCTGATGAGTAGTTGGCTATAGGGCAAGTGGGAGATTGTTAGAGTAGATGCCCAACTAGCCAACTTGTGTATGACGATCTTTATTTATGAATTTCACATTTCTTATATGGCATTATTTATTTTCATTATGTTATAATGTTAACAATTGTGTTGGATAAAGACCTTCTTGGAGCTATGTTTGAGTTCCTTAGCTCCCTTGTGGGTCGAGTTTTCCATTGTTCCTTGGTGTCTCATGCATAGCACCTGCATTCTTTTCCTTGCTGTTATTTCTGTTGTATTATTGCTCTCCGTACTGGGGTTTGACCCCATGTCCCTCTGGGGCTTGGTTTGTTTGTTGTCTGTGTTTGTTTTCAGGTATTCCAGGGTTTTACAGCTGGTCGTGGTTTTAACACAGCTGGTGGTGCCCCAGGAGGTGGCTAGCGTGTCCCAGTTGCATATAGCATACTTATATATATGTATCAGTTAGCCAGGGGGATGCCCTGCGCTTTGTTGTTGTATCCAGTGTATGGAGTATGATACATGTATTGATGCTATACTTGGTTGTTGTGTTGTTGCGTGGTTTTATAACTGGAACATATTTTGAGTATCGCATTATTTTAAATTATATGTTTTAAACCGGCGGGCCTAAAAGCGAAAATTTTACCCACTTTTTGATAAGCTTCCGCATGCGTTTGGGTTTTTACTCTGTTGTGAGCACGAGGCCTGACAGCGGGATCCGGATCCGCCATTGTATGCCAACAATGTCACTATTTGATCTCCGAGATGTATGCATAGTTATTAGATCTCTAGCGACTCTCAATGTACCAATGGTCGTTGATCTGATCGGGATATATGTGTTGAAAGGACCGTACTGTACGCTAACCACAACCAACTGGTTCTTGCAGGCACTATCAGTGATACCTAGGGGATTATGGGGCGATGTTGCTAGGCGCTTTACCATGATCCGATGGGTCAGTCCGAAATTGTGATTTTGGTGTCACAATGGTTGTGGGCCCACGGCTAGCTGTATCCCTGAACCATTGAGGGTCACACAAGTACTGGATTCACGATTCCCACACGGAAACTGAGCTCAATGTGTTGAGCAGAGGAGGAGGAATTTAGGTAGTGTGACTTCCTAAAAGTCAACAGGGTCAAATTGCGATTTCCCAAAGTTGAAGGGTTAAACTGCAATTTTGGACTAGGTGGTCTGAAAAATTGTTTTCGCATCATAATACTCAGTTTTGGAAACTGTGTAGATCGGTCCGATCAGATCGTCGATCGGAGTTATGATGAATCCACGGTGATGGAAATGAACCAAATGTTCATATGGACTAGGCCCGCCCCAAGCCCATTGGGTTGGTCCAAGCCCATAATTGGTCTACTTATGCTAGACCTAGGGCTACATGGAACAACACAAGACTCCACAACCCTAGTCTATCGCGCCGCCCCCTTCTCCTTTTCTTCCCTCTCGGCCGTGCCTCCTCCACGCACCGCCGCCTCCTTCCGCCGGACTTGTCCGGCCATCCCGAAGAGGAGATTCCGTTCGTGTCAAATTTGTCAGCTCTTCTAGTGCAGACTGACGAAGGAGCCGTGTATCCAGTCGTGGACCGGATTAGGAGATCTACCGCCGCCTACCGTTGAAGTGCCAGATTCCCTGTGAATCTGGTCGGAGCCAGGCGCCTAGACGCCAGCAAGGTAACCTTCATTAAAACATCCTATGTATGTTTTAGTGCTTTAATTATTATGTATTGAACGATTCCTGGTGCAAAGTTTTTAGACTTCCGCTGCGCCCCGGGAAACGGGATCCGGATCCGCCGCTGCGCCAATATTTGGATGTTTCAAAGTAGTCAACCCCAATTTGTTTACTAACTCACAACTAGCCACGTTAGTGCAGCTACCCCTATCTATGATAACAGAACAAACTTTCCCACCCACAAAGCAACGAGTGTGAAATAAGTTCTCCCTTTGGTTATCATCTTCATCTCTAATGTGCGTGCTCAATAAACGCCTAGTCACAAGAGTGTCTCCCACAACAGCCTCATAACCCTCACTAGGGTCCTCCAACTCAGGCATACTGTCACTATCATCATCCTCAACACCCTCACTCTCTGAAACCAACTCACAAGTGGCGTCGACTATCATCACTCTCTCGTTTGGACATTGACTAGCAATATGGACAAGCCCTTGGCGCCTATAGCATTTAATTTCTCTTGTTCAGTTAGAAGGGGTTGCAGAATTACCTTGTATTCCTTGCCTAGATGCCTCTGGTTTACTTTCGGGTTTTGTTTTATTACCTACCTTGCCCTCCTCTCGTCCCTCCGCGTTTGGACGCCAAGTAGAGGCTGAGCTTCCGGCTTGATAGGCGGTGCGTCCAACTCCTCGTCTCTTGATTTGTTGCTCCACCTTGATCGCCATTTGCACCATCTCATCCAAGTCAATGTAGTGCCTAAGCTCCACTTGGTCTTGAATTTCTCGATTCAGGCTACACAAAAACCTTGCCATTGTAGCCTCATAATCCTACTCAATTTTAGTCCTGATCATGGCGGTTTCCATCTCCTTGTAATAATCCTCCATACTCTTTGTTCCCTGCCTCAAGCTTTGCAACCTCATAAACATCTCTCGATAATAGTGGTTGGGTACAAACCTCTTTCTCATAACCCTATTCATTTCATCCCATGTCTAAAAGGCCTCTCATTGTACCACTTCTTATTTGCCACTAGTTGATCCCACCAGAGAAGTGCATAATCCGAAAACTCCACCACCGCCAACCTAACGTTCTTAAGTTCGGAGTAATGGTGGAAATCAAACACAAACTCTACCCTATTTTCCCACTCGAGATATGCCTTCGTGTGACACCCAAACCCAACGGGGCCACGAGAATTGGGGTAAACAAAAATTTTCGAATAAAAGAAGGGCTAAAAGATAATTTGTTATAAGCTGCATCTCTTATAACTCAAAGGAAACAAAACTCAAGACCAATTCGAAATTCAGCAGGTACTCAAATACGCGCGCTACTGCTAAAAGCTTTTGCGGAAACAGGGTATTTCATATAACTTTGCAATTGCGGTTTACAACAGCTGCTATTCGATATAAATATACAACCATTGCTAATGATTTAATACAGCACAACCTAATCAAAACAATAAAACTATGACACGGAAAACGTAGGCCTTGGATAAACACAACGCCACCCATCTGCTGATTCAAGTTCCACCTGCTGTTCCTCCATCAGCTGTCATACCTGCACCATTTTAAAAGCTAGTGAGCCTAAAGGCTCAGCAAGTAAAATCTGAGTAGTAACAATTTCATAAAACGCAGGCAGACATCTGTACAATGCATATGTTAAGGAACTTCCATATACAATATCATTTTCATAAACATATCAATGGCAGAAACAGGAGAAGATAGCCCAGTTTCTCATTTCTTTCAATTTCATTTTCAGTTGATCATGGCATATAAGTTCTATTTGGTCCGTGTTGCACTTTGATCAAAATGACTCCCGATATCAGTTTAGCATATAGCTCATATGAAAGGGCAGTCGACATCTAGAGTTCTATTTGGTCCGTGTTGCACTTTGATCAAAATGACTCCCGATATCAGTTTAGCATATAGCTCATATGAAAGGGCAATTGACATCTTGACAACTTCTCACCCTTCTGCTTGGTGACCTTAACTGTCTATGCCATAATCTAAAACATCTTTCGTTCCTTAACAATCTTT
>KQ997051.1:2082-12168 GCA_001598015.1 Dorcoceras hygrometricum | reverse complement strand
TTTTTTTTGAGACAATGCAACTGCTGGATTCTAACTAAGGAAAATCAGCTGCTGAAATTAAAATCACAATGCAGCTGCTGATTCCTAATCAAAGGAAAACAACTACTGATATTATCAAGGAAAGACGCATCTGCTGATGTACAGTGCATCTGCTGATATTCAAGAAGACGCTTGCAATATCTAAACAATGATTGCGCTACCAGCCGTCGCCTATTAAACCAGACTTTATACCGATTCAACTAGCAACTACTGATTGCACAAATAATCAATTTCGACATTACAACTACAGGAAGGACATTCATAAACGTTATAACCATACAGCTGCTGAATCTTAACAGGTAGATACAGCTGCTGGATTCAGAACTCAACATTTGTAATATCAAAACAACAACGATGTCATCAGTTGTTGCCTATCAAACCATACCAATGATTCAACCAGCAACTACCAATTACACAGTTATCAAATTCTAATATTACAGCTACTGTAAGAAGAACTTTCATAGCATTTCGGGAAATAAATTCGAATCCTCAGTACATATAAAACTTCATAAACTTTCTGAAAAAAAACTGGAAGCATCATAAACATCAAAACATCATTTTCGAACCCATCTTTCCTTCCTTATCATGTCTAAATCATTTCAAACATGAACTTTAAATGTATCCATAACATACAGGCAAGCAGTTCCATTAAAACACAATATATGCTTCAAGTGGTGTAGAAAAAGATCAGCTTTTACGTGCCTTAATTGAAGCTTTGCAACAACAGCAAATTCCTGCAGAAATCCTCCCTTTGAGCAACGCACGAACTTTTCTGAAATTTCTTTGAAGAACACTTTAAAACTTTTCTTTGCAAATGATGAAATCTACTTGTAAACAGTTTTTATATGAAGGATAAGTGGCATGCTACTTGTGAAATCAAGCATGACACTGCCTATCAAACCATACCAATGATTCAACCAGCAACTACCAATTACACAGTTATCAAATTCTAATATTACAACTACTGTAAGAAGAACTTTCATAGCATTTCGGAAATAAATTCGAATCCTCAGTACATATAAAACTTCATAAACTTTCTGAAAAAAAACTGGAAGCATCATAAACATCAAAACATCATTTTCGAACCCATCTTTCCTTCCTTATCATGTCTAAATCATTTCAAACATGAACTTTAAATGTATCCATAACATACAGGCAAGCAGTTCCATTAAAACACAATATATGCTTCAAGTGGTGTAGAAAAAGATCAGCTTTTACGTGCCTTAATTGAAGCTTTGCAACAACAGCAAATTCCTGCAGAAATCCTCCCTTTGAGCAACGCACGAACTTTTCTGAAATTTCTTTGAAGAACACTTTAAAACTTTTCTTTGCAAATGATGAAAATCTTACTTTGAAAACAGGTTTTTTATATGAAAGGGAATAGTGGCATGCTACTTGTGAAATCAAGCATGACACACTTTCAAAATTAGTAAAGTTCCCTTCATATCATTTTAATTTGTAAAACACCAAACCTTCTCTTAAAGAAAGCATTTCACCTCCTTAAAACATCTTTTAATAGATTTAGAACCAGCTCGTGCATCGCTACTTGGAGTCACCTGCTGGAATCAGCCGCAGCGCATCTTACCTGCTGATATCAACAATTCAGCAGATACATAATATTTAAAATTGCCAAAATGGCCCATATGATTTATGAAATGCATAAATATGGTCCTAGGGATTTTGGGGCGTTACACGTCGATATCTAAGGCACCGTATCATCTTGCTCCTATCGAGATGAATGAATTGAAGGAGCAGATTCAGGAGCTACTAGACAAGGGATTCATTCGCCCTAAAGTTTCCCGCTGGGGCGCGCCTATGCCTTTTGTGAAGAATAATGATGGTAGTATGTGACTCTGCATCGATTACAAAGATTTGAACGCAGTGACTATCAAGAATAAGTACCCATTGCCTCAAGTAGAGGATCTCTTTGATCAGTTGCAGGGAGCTTCGATATTCTCCAAGATAGATCTTCGCTCTGGCTACCATCAGCTTAAGGTGAGAGAATCGGATGTGCATAAGACGGTGCTCAGGACTTGCTATGGCCACTACGAGTTCTTGGTGATGCCTTTTGAATTGACTAATGCACCAGCGGTCTTCATGGACCTCATGAATCGAGTATTTCAGCCGTACCTTGATCAGTTTGTCATCGTCTTCACTGATGACATTCTCATTTATTTGAGGAGCAGGGAGGAGCATGGCGAGCACCTACGGACGGTTTTAGGAGTGCTGAGAGATAGGAAGCTATATGCAAAATTCAGAAAGTTTGAATTCTGGTTGGATAGAGTGACATTCCTTGGTCACATTATTTATAGCAAAAGAGTAGAAGTTGATCCATCCAAGGTGGAAGCAGTTAGAGAGTGGGCAGTGCCAAAGAATGTATCTGTGATCCACAGTTTTCTAGGATTGACAGGATACTATCGGAAGTTTATCAAGGGCTTTTCCTCCATTGCATTGCCCTTGACTGTGCTGACGAAGAAGAATTCCAAGTATGTATGGAGCCCGGAGTTCCAGCACAATTTTTAAAATTTGAAGCAAGCCCTCATATAATCGCCTGTCTTAGCCATGCCGTCAGGGGTGATTTCGTGATCTACACTGATGCATCTAAGCTAGGCCTAGCGTGGTATTGATGCAGAATGATAGGATTATAGCTTACGCCTTGAGACAGTTGAAAGTGCACGAGAGGAATTACCCGATGCATGATCTGGAGCTAGCAAAATTTTTTTTTGCACTCAAGATTTGGAGGCACTATCTGTATGGAGAGAAGTGCAAGATCTTCACCGACACCACAAGAGCCTGAAGTACTTCTTCACGCATAAGGAGTTGAACATGAGACAGAGGAGATGGTTAGAGTTGATGAAAGATTACGACTTGAGATTAGCTACCATCCGGGGAAAGCTAACGTTGTGGCCGACACATTGAGTAGAAATAACATATTTGTGGCTCATCTGACAGTCACAGAGCCATTACATCGAGAGATCCAGAGCTTTGGGCTAGAGTTTATACTGCAGGGAGAGATACTATACTGAACTCTGTGACCATACAGTCCACTCTACTAGATCGCATTCGCGATAGTCAGGCTAGTCATGAGTAGCTGCAGAAGTTGAGGTTGAGAGATGAGGAGAAGGGCAGTGTAATTTACATCGTGGATGACGGGGTTGTGAGGTTCGGAGGACGATTTTGGATTCCTTCAGATGATGCACTGAGAGAGCTGATTATGTCAGATTCTCATGTGTCACCTTATTCAGTCCACCCAGGGAGCATGAAGATGTACAGGGACCTACAACAGTTGTATTGGTGGTCGGGAATGAAGCGCGATATCATCCATTTTGTGTCCGAGTGTTTGACTTGCCAGCAGGTCAAGGTAGAGCATCAGAGACCCGCTGGACTACTGATACCCCACCCTATTCCGGACTGGAAGTGAGAGAACCATTTGATGGACTTTGTTTTCGGATTGCCGAGGGCCCTTAGAGGATTAAATTCTATATGGGTGATTGTGGATCGACTCACCAAGTCGGCATATTTTCTGTCGGTGAAGACCACATTCACTATGATGAAGTACGTGGAGTTTTACATTCGGGAGATTGTTAGACTACATGGGATACCAATCTCGATCGTGTCAGACAGAGACATGCGATTCACATCAGCATTCTGGAGGAGTCTTCAATGATCTTTGGGGACGAAGCTGCAGTTCAGCACTGCATTTCATCCGAGACAAATGGACAGATGGAGAGAGTGAACCAGGTACTAGAGGACCTGCTACGAGCTTGTGCTATTGACTTTCAGGGGAGTTGGGAAGCCAAGCTACCTTTAGTAGATTTCACCTACAACAACAGCTTTCAGGCCTCCATTGGCATGGCACCTTACGAGGCACTTTATGAGAGGAGGTGCAGATCGCCCATCCA
The DNA here is from genome assembly GCA_001598015.1 of Dorcoceras hygrometricum. Classification (NCBI taxonomy): domain Eukaryota; kingdom Viridiplantae; phylum Streptophyta; class Magnoliopsida; order Lamiales; family Gesneriaceae; genus Dorcoceras; species Dorcoceras hygrometricum. The sequence continues at coordinate 8,227 of KQ997051.1, read as the reverse complement.
TTGGAACGCGGTAGGTGAGCGGACAGAGCTAGGCCCTGAGATAGTTCAGCAGACGACGGACACAGTGACGAGGATCAGGGATAGGATGATGACTGCCCAGATTCAACAAAAGATTTATGCTGATCTGAGGAGGAGGGAGTTAGAATTGGCAGTCGGGGACCATGTTTTTGTGAAGGTTGCTCCTATGAAGGGTGTGATGAGGTTTGGAAAGAAGGGGAAGCTAATACCAGATTCTTAGGACCCTTCGAGATCTTAGACAGAGTAGGGACGTTAGCTTACTACGTAGCCCTACCTTCGAGCCTAGCAGCCGTACATAATGTCTTCCATATCTCCATGCTTAGGAAATATGTGTCGAACCCTCGCATATGCTGAGTGTTGAGCCACTTCAGCTATCGCCGCAGTTGAATTTTGAGGAGCGAGCTACTCGGATCTTAGGCGGACAGGATAGGAAGCTACGCAATTGGACCATTCCCATGGTCAAGGTCCAGTGGTTGAATCATTTCGAGGAGGAAGCTACGTGGGAGGTAGAGGCCGACATCACGGAACGCTACCCAGAACTCTTCGGTAAGTTTCGAATTTCGAGGACGAAATTCTTGTAAGGGGGAGAGTATTATAACGCCTAGAAGTCTATTAAAAATCGCATGCCTTAGTCTTATTTTCATTTATTCTACTAGCTATATTAATTATGCCATTTTAATTATTTAAATTATTTTATGACGAGTACTTTTTCAGAATTTTACTACAGGTACTACGAGGCCGGAATAGAGACGATGGAAACACCGCGGTAAAGATTTTTTATAAATTGATTTTTTTGAGGTCATTCCCTATGCTTTGGGACTTTTATAGTAGGAAAAATTTTAAAGATCCAAACCCTTTTAAAAACAAGTTTTATCGCCCAATCTTTATCCGAATTTTCGGAATTTATACAAGGAAGGAGATAAGGATTTTGAGTAGCAGTCTTATCCATGGGTTTTTGAAAACTTTAAAACACCATATTTCCCCTTTATTTAAATAAGATTTCGGCTGCACACCCACACACACGCCTATATGATTTCAAAAAAAAAAGAGAGAGAGAAAAGAGATAGAAACCCTAGCTTTCCTGTAGCACCGCCCCTCCCGTTCTCTTCCCCCGACAGCTGAGAGCTTTCCACAGCAAAACCAGTGATGTTCTCGGTGTTCTTCATCCCGTCCAGCCTCGTGACATCCGTTTGTAAGTTCTCAAAGCAAGGCAAGTACAAAATCTTCCTTTGAATGCACCTTTCATTCATATTACTGTGTGAGTTTATGTGAGGCCCGAACCCACGGGAATCATGAATTGGGGTAAATAAAAATTTTCGAATAAAAAAAGGGCAAAAATACAATTTGTCATAAGCTGTATTTCTTATAACTTTAAGAAGAAACGGAAAACACGAAGACAAATCTAACAGACACTCAATTGTGCGCCAACTACTGAAAACATTTGCGGAAAAACAGACTTTATTATAAATTGCGATTGCGATTTACAACAGCTGATATTCTATATAAATGTACAACTGTTGCAACTGATTTAATACAGTACATTCTAAAACAAAATAACATCAACTATGACGCGGAAAACGCTGGCCATTGACAAACACACACCACCCAGCAGCTGATTCAATTTTCACCTTCTGTTCGCTCTCCAGCTGTCGCACCTACACCATTTTAAAAGCTAATGAGCCTAGCGGCTCAGCAAGTAAAACCTGAATAATAACAAGTTCAAATACGCAGGTGGACATCTGATCAATACATAAGTTAAAAGAACATCAATGATCAATGTCATTTTCTTTCGTAAACATTTCATAAACATTCATTCTTTCTTTCATAAACTTGGAGACAGGGGATAATAGCCCAAATCTCAACATCATAATCATTTTTCCTTACATTTATGGCTCAGAAGTTCTCCTTAGGTCCGTGTTGCACCTGATCAAGTGACTACTGATATCAGCCTTAGCCTTTGGCATCTTTGCGAAAGGGCAACCGACATATAGACGACTGCTCACCCTTCTCTATATGGGAGGGCAACTGATAGCTGCTCACATCACCCTTTATGACCGTCTGTTATCTTTGCCATAAATCTTAAAATAAACTCCTTTAACATCCTTCTCTTTAAACTTTCCTTCTTAAAATCCTCGGGTTCCATCATTTAAAACTCTTGCTTCCACTTTAAAATTTTACTGAGTATCGAATTCAGCTTTTGGAAACATATCATTGAAATAAAACCAGTCGTAAGAGAAACCAGTCGCAATGAATAGGAACCAGTCGCAAGACAGGAACCAATCTCAACAAAATGGAACAGTACTATGAAACAAAACAGATTTCTACTGTTCACGGGTTGTACTAAAAGAAACCAGCTGCAAGGTCTTTTTACTAAAAACAAACGTATTAAATGAAACGAAGTTGTTAAGCGTATCAACCAGTCTCAAGAAAAGCGCTAACATACGTGAAACCTAGACGCAAGAATTTTGCTAAATAACCAGACGCAAGGATTTTCGCTAGATAACCAGACGCAAGGATTTTCGCTAAATAACCAGACGCAAGGATTTTCGCTAAATAACCAGACGCAAGGATTTTCGCTAGATAACCAGACGCAAGGATTTTCGCTAGATAACCAGACGCAAGGATTTTCGCTAGATAACCAGACGCAAGGAATAGTACCAGTCGCAATGAATAGTACTTTAGAATTGAAAAGTGCAACTGCTGGAATATTACAATGGAATGCAACTGCTGGAATGAACAGTGCAACTACTGATTTTACAACGAAATGCAACTGCTGGAATTTGACTTGATAATTGTAATATCAAAACAACAACTATGCTATCAGCCATTGCCTATCAAACCAGACTTTATACTGATTCAACTAGCAACTACCGATTACATAGTTATCAAATTCTGATATTACGACTACTGAAAGGAAGAACATTCATAAACATTCTTGGATTAAACTCGAATACTCAGTACTTTAAAACATCATAAACTTTCTGGAAAACATTTGGAAGCATCAAAACATCATTTGAACCCATCTTTCTTTCCTTTTCATGTATAAATCATTTTTAAACATTAAACTTTAAACATACTGTAACATATAGGCACGGAGACTCAGAAAACATCAATATATGCTTTAAATGGTGAGTCAAGAATCAACTTTTACTTGCCTTAATGAAACTTTGTAACAGCAACCGATTCCTGCAGAAATCTTCTCCTTTAAGCAACGCACGAACTTCTCTGGAAAATATTTTGAAGAACACTAAAGATTTTCTTTGCAAATGATAAGGACCTTGCTTTCAAAACAGGTTTTTATATGAAAGGGATTAGTGGCAAGCTACTTGTGAAATTAAGCACGACACACTTATAAAATTTAGAAAAATTCCCTTCCTCTCATTTTAATTTGTAAAACACCAAACCTTTTTCAAAAGAAATCATTTGTCCTCCTTAAAGATATTTTCAATCCCTTTAAAAACTACTCGTGCATCACCCTTGGAGTCATCCACTGAAACCAGATGCATCACATCTATTTTTCTGAAATCACTTAAAACAGAAATGCATAACATTTCAACATGCCATTTTAAATCTATAAAATGAACAATATGCATAATGTGGTACTATGGATTTTGGGGCGTTACAACTCTACCCTCCTTATTGAAATTTCTTCCTCGAAATTTATGTACCAAATAGATAAGGGTAAAGACTTAGCATATCAGCTTCTGTTTCTCACGTTGCTTCTCGCTCTGACTGGTTAGTCCATTGTATCTTAACCATAGGAATGCTACGGTTTCTTAATCTTCTAACTTCTCGGAGGAGAATTCTTTCTGGTCGTTCTTCATAGCTTAAATCTGGTGCTAAATGGATTGGTTCATGACTTAGCACATGCGAAGGATTGGGAACGTATTTCCTCAAAGCTGATATATGAAAAACATTATGTACTGCTGACAGCTGCGGTGGCTGTGCTAATCGATAGGCTAATGTTCCTATCTTCTCCAAAATTTCATATGGTCCAATATACCTTGGACTCAGTTTCCATTTCTTTCCAAAACGCATAACTCCTTTCATTGGAGCTATTCTCAAAAATACGTGATCACCTATCTCAAAATTCAGTTCCCTTCTTCGATTATCTGCATAACTTTTCTGTCGACTTTGAGCAGCTTTCATTCTTTCTCTTATTTTTCTAACAGCTGCTGCTGTTTGCTCCACAACATCTGGTCCTATGCCAGCTCTATCACCAACTTCATCCCAATGAAGTGGTGTTCTACACTTTCTGTGAGGCTCTCTGCTCACAATTAATCTTCTAATCTTAATCAGTGGGTTATGAATTTAAACTAAACAAGTTTAACAATCTAATCTGGTTTATACATAACGTATTAAAAAAAATTTTAACCAGCAGAAGCGTAAATCAGCAGAAGCATAATAAGTTCAGCTGGTAGCGTAAACATGATTCATTTACACAAATACTTCAAAGTTTACAATGGTTACAAGCTAAGTTCACTAGTACACTCTTATGTCTTATATACAAAACCAGACGTAAGCAACTTAAGACCAGTCGTCCAAACATCTATCAGCTGGTGTTTCATCTTCTTGCTGCAGATCTAGCGTCTAGGTAGTATCTCTCGTTACCCGTAGTTGCTCCCCACTAGTTCTTTCTTCCTGTTGTCATGCACACATACAAAACAAAACAACAGCCGGATAAAATCCGGTGAGAATCATCTCAATATAATCAGCAGGTACGCATAATAACAATAAAATGCATAACAGTGTATCAACTGTAATTAAATGCAATGACATGAAATGATTCTAGTTCTCCTCTTCAATCTCAGAATTGATTCCATATCAGTTAGACGCCATCAAGATTCGTATCCGATCTTGACATGAATATTCATCTATCGAAACCATCTCCGGCTTCGAAAATCATGCCAACTCAGTCCTGGGCAGTAGAATCAATTCAATTCTCTTCAATATGCAAACTCATGCAAATATAAAAGATCCACTACCTGTGATGGATCGACACACACATAACTCAAGTTCTAAATCAAGAACAGTAATCATATATGTATGTGATTTCAGCGGAATACTCAAGAACTATCATTCTCGAGTAATCTAGTTCCTGACTCTTCTGTCAGATTATACCTTTGTTTCTCTGTTCTCAAAATGCTTCAGTTAACGTTCTTACACTCTTTTCTTCACTTCCGAAGATTATTGCAAGATCAAAGGTCGATAACTGAAATCCAGATGTTCATAGCATTTCAAATTCATTCCTATTTATAGACAATCGATCTCTGTATTTCTGCAGCATTTCCAACGTATTTAATTCGAGTTCCACGTGTCATGCTGAGTATTCAAACAAGATATACTCCCATCGTTTCGAAGGTGGATAACGATAAACAGATTCCTCAACTGCTGTTGATCGTCTTCAGCTGCTGTTCGAATATCGTTGTTCTTCAGCAGACGCAATAATCAGCTGTAGTAGTAACCAGTCGCAACAACAGGAATCCAGTCGCAACATAAATCCAGTCGCAACATTTCAAAACTCAAAACGATGTCGGTATAACTAATCTCAACGACGTCGTTACATGTCATCAGCTGGTACTACTTCAATTAAAAGAAACCAGCAGCTGGTCGCACTTTTATTCTAACGGCTGATTTCGCAACAATAGTCTAAACGGTATCGTATCAACATTTCCTGTTTGTAATCAAAACGATGTCGCATATTTCCCTCGACTGGATAATCAGCAGATACCAAAATCTCTCGACTGATTTCCAACTCCTCGTCTGGTTGCTAAACGACATCGTATCGAGGCTCATAGTCATAAGTCAAAACGCTGTCGTATATTCTCTCAGCTGGAACCATTTTCCCTTCGAATGGTTTGCGTTTAATACCAAAAACGACAACGTCGCACCTACGTCATCATCAACCAGCAGATGCATCAATAACCAGCAGATACACATCAATGACCAGCAGGTACATAAACCAGCAGATGCGTAAGAAATTCTTGCTGCTGATTCCTCGTATAGTAACCAACACGTGGCGCTCTCGCATTAACTCCTGTATTCGCGCGTTTGTTTCCAGCTGAGCCAAACAAATAACGCTTCACGCCTCAACTGAATTTCAAAATTCTACCAGTCGCGAGCTACA
>KQ997049.1:0-13652 GCA_001598015.1 Dorcoceras hygrometricum | reverse complement strand
AAGTGGTCAAATGCAGCGGGTAGCGAGAGGAGAAGTACATCCACCGACAGCTCGTGTGGAAGTGCGATATCAAGGCCCGACAGCTTTTCAACGAGCCCAATTATACGAACCCCATGCTCGTGGTCCGAAGTCCCATCGTGCATTCGGCTCGTCATAAGCTCCTTGACAGCCGTGAACCTCCCATGTCGAGAGTTCTCCCCGTACAGTTCTTTGAGATGAAAAAGTATGTCAGCAGCATACTTTGTCTTCTCAAAGCGTCGTTGCATTTCATTGGACATCGACGCCATCACATAGCATCGAGCTTTAACCTCGTCGTCACACCATTGTTTAAGCGTTACCAGCTCCTCAGGGCTGATATCGATAGGGGCTTCCTTCGGAGGACTCTTATCTATCACATAAAGAAGTTTCTCCGAAGCCAATACAAGATTGAGGTTGCGGAGCAAGTCTTGGTAGTTCAGACCGGTGAACCTGTTGCTATCCGGTATAGCAGCGAGTGGGTTTTTCATCGAAACCATTTTACAATGCAGTTATACTGAAAAGAAAAGCAGACATACATCACTAACTATATAAAATAATCGCTAAGACATAAAACAAGGTCTTTAAGTTTTATGAATTACCCTCCCACTATTTTAACGATTTCACCACCCTCTAATGAAATCGAGAAAACAAGTTTCTTTAGTGGGTACACGGATACCAATCAAGCGATCATGGACCCGAATAATATCAGCCATCCATGACCCCCAAAAGGTAGTTTCCGATTGCAACCGGTGCAACCTCCATGTATTCACCTCACGTCCAGTAAGGGCCCAATAATATGACGCCGTTTACTATCACGTGTCAAGATGACCCATCAATGTTGAGTCATGAAGGACGGTCCCCTTAACGTCCCCAATAATATGTGCCAACGTTAAAGGGAGTTCCAACCGAACTCACAATGATTGTCAATGGCGTGAACAGCTTTCCGGCATACATGACCCCCTCAATAATATGAGCCGGGCCATATATACGTGTAGCATCGACGTACACCCATTGTTGATGGAAGGTAGGGAAATTTAAACAAATTTAAATACCCTTTAGTTTATCGAATAAACATTTATCTTGATATAAGTTTTAAATCGTATTTAAAACGAGGGATTTTATTTTCGAAAAATTTGGTCTCATGCATTTATTTTAAATCAAATTTAAAACATGCAACATGCGGATTCAACTAACTATATATCACATATATAAAACATTGGGATGATCGATCGTGAGAGCTATGCGGTCCGTGGTTGCCAATCACTTTTAAATGATAATCAAAATATTTACAGACCAAATCACAAAATCCTATCGCATACACCTAACAAATTGGGCACGGCTCTCGATCATCCCAATCATGCAATTAATCTAATTAAAATGCATAAATTTATATAATCAAATTATTTATCCACAAAATCATATTTTAATTACGAAATCGCATTTTATAAATAAAATCGTATTTTGTCGATAAAATCAAATTTTAATCAACAAAATCATATTTAATTTATAAAATCATATTTCAAAATTAAAATCGTATTTTGCAATTTTAATTGTATCAAATTGGGCTTAAAACAATTCTAGGCCCAAAAATCTCAAAATTTCAAAATCGACCAAAACGGGCCCGATATCGTATATCGGCCCGAAAACTTCACGGGCAGCCCGGGACAGGCCCGAAATAAACCCTAGAAGAAATCAGCCGTCACGACATCGCCGGAGAATCTCCGGATGGCGGCCGCCACCATGAAAATCGTGCGCGGCGCAAGGCCACGCACGGCCGCGACAATCGCGGCGTCTTCAAGCGCCATCGCATGGCGCACCGCCGCGACCAACGCGCAACATCTTGCGCATGGGTTGCTGGCCAACGTCGACCATCGTGCGGCAAGCGCACGGTACAGCGGCCGGACATCATGCTTTAGATTGCACGGCCAGCGCGCGCACATGTCAGCCAACGACCAGCCTCCTCGCGCGACCAGCGACCGACGTCCAGCATCCAGCGGCCGATCAACAGCGCAACAATTCACGAGGGCAGTGGCCAGCGATCGGCCATCCAGTGTGCAACATATTGCGGCTTCACGAACGCTATCACGTGCGGATGAGGGGGCCGCCGCGCACGGCAGCGGCCGGCGGTTTCAATTCAAAAAGTTTGATTTTCGTTTCTGAAAAATCGAGACATTACATACAATATGGCACAATTGTATTGATCAGATCCGAACCTGGCTCTGATACCACTGTTGGGGAACCGTGGCGGATCCGGATCACGCCTCCCGGCGAGGCAGCGGAAGAACAAAAATTGGGCCGGGAGACGATCAATACAATTCAAAATCATGCAAAGCTATGACCATTCATAGGGTGTTTCTCGGGGTTACCTTTCTGGCAACTCGTGCCTGGCTCCAATCAGTTTCGTGAGGAAACCGGCACTTCACGGTAGGCGGCGGTAGATTACGTCAATCAGGTCCACGACCGGAAACGATCTCCCTCCGATCAGCCTGCACTAGAAGACTGAAGGATTTTATCGCCAACGGATTCTCCTCGAAAAGTGGGCCGGAACAAGTTCGGCGAACGGCGGCGGCGGTGGCGTGCTCCGGCGGCGGCGTGAGGTTGGAGAAGAAAGGGGGCGGCGCTTAGCTAGGGTTAGGGTTTGATTGTGTAGTGTTTTTTTTTATGATTTAGTCTTAAGTCTACCTTAAGTAGACTTAATGATGGATTTGGACCGGCCCAACGGGCCCGGGTCCAACGGATGAACATTCGGTTCATCCCCATCACTGTGACTTCATCATAACTCCGATCGCCGATCAGATCGGACCGATCGACTCAGTTTCCAAAACTGAATACTATGATCTGAAAAACCATTTTTCAGAACCCCAGTGCAAAATGACCGTTTTGCCCCTCAACGTCGGGAATCACGATTTGACCCCTGTTGACTTTTAGGAAGTCGTACTCCCCAAAATCCTCTTCTCATGCTCAACACATTGAGCTCAGTATCCGTGCGGGAATCTCAAATCCAGTACTTGTGTGACCCTCAATGGTTCAGAGATACAGCTAGCCGTGGGCCCACAACCATTGTGGCTCCGGAATCACAATTCCGGACTTGCCCATCGGATCATGGTAAGAGAGTCTAGCAACATCGCCCCATGATCCCCTATGTATCACTGATAGTGCCTGCAAGAACCAGTTGGTCGTGGTTAGCGTACAGTACGGTCCTTTCAATCCATATATCCCGATCAGATCAACGACCATTGGTAAATCGAGAGTCGCTAAAGATCCGATAGCTATGCATACATCTTGAAGATCGAATAGTGACATCGCGAGTGAAACTAGGTAAACACATTTACCTAAAACACTTCTAGTACTCTGGCCAGAGATATATACACTATTATCCCCTCAGATAGCATAGGATATCCACGCATGTCTGCGAGCGATGAATCTTCGACAACGATGCATCGACTCCTACATGCATCGGGGTCTCACCCAATCCCGCCGCCTTATGATCCCAAGTGAGTCGGCAAACGAGTCAAAGTGAGACGCATATCATGTAGAGTCTCAATGACGTTTCGAGTCGTGAGGACTAATCAGTACAACCAAGACCTCGGACTTATCCACTCGACAAATGGTAACCACTTGGAAAGTCCGAACGAGGGTAGTTCGATAGATCACCAGGTCACTATCTATCAAGTGAGTCGGCAAACGAGTCAAAGTGAGACGCATATCATGTAGAGTCTCAATGACGTTTCGAGTCGTGAGGACTAATCAGTACAACCAAGACCTCGGACTTATCCACTCGACAAATGGTAACCACTTGGAAAGTCCGAACGAGGGTAGTTCGATAGATCACCAGGTCACTATCTATCTGCATGTTCAGAACATCACAATGTTCCCTACCAATGAAACATGGTACTTCGCATCGCAGATACTAGTCTCAAGCTCGGGCGGCCTTATCCTCATTTTGACGGCCCAAACGACTAGGAACATGTTCAGAATACACAGTGACTATTATATGTGTTTCATGATGCCGTCATACCCACTATCACATCTAACATACACTATAGTGCATTCTAGGTCTTTACTCAACGCAATTGTTAATCATTATACAACACAATGAAAGTAAAGAATGCCATAAATGAAATGCGAATATCATATATAAAGATTGTCATATACAAGAGTCTATAAACCCACACGCCACAAGTTGGCTAGTTGGTCATCTACTCTAACGGGACTTATAGTATTTTTGCAATGAAAGGTTCCAGAGAATATTCGAGAGCTTTTAGAATCAGCAGAAAGACTGTAAGAGCACCGAGAGACGCAGAAAGCTTCTATGTTTGAAATCTTCAGCTATTTATACTTGTCGTCTCCAACGGTCAATAAATGTAGCCAGTAGAGATAAGCTATTTTGCATATCTTCATCGTATCATAGCATTTAATGCTCCATTAATACCATAAAAAAGGTAAACTGCGCTTGTCAGGGCTAAATTGACTTATATTCCAAAGCTGGTAATCATCGTATCAAGCACTCTGCGTACTGTGCAAATTTACCCAAAATAGCTCTGATATTGTCTCCTTAATTCCACGCTTTTATACGATTAAACTATGACCGTTGATTCTTTTCAAATAATCCTTTGATAACATCTGAAGTGATTCGAAGCTCATATATATTATTGACATCTTGATTATAGCTCTCTGTTAAACGAATTTCCTTATTCTATATGTTTGCAACTTTGTCAAATCTGAATGCTTCGAGACCTCTGCAAGAATCACTTTACCTAACTGAGTTGCTCATGTCTGATAACCTCGGATCTGATGAACTCTGATAATTTTGTAACCATATCTGAAATACCTTAGTTGGTTCTGTTCACGACTGAATTGCTCGGATCTGAATTATAAAATCTGAATAAACAAATCTGACATCTGATACTGTAGCTACTGAATCAAATCTGAATATCCTGAAATATGAAATACTGTCCCGATAACTTAAAAAATGATTATTCAAATAACCCGATATCTTGGAACTTAATTCTGAATTCCTCAACCCGATAACTGAATACTTGACTCGATATCTGATCAATTTCCGAATAGTCAACTCAGATGTCAACGCAACTTAACTCAGAACTCTCGAATCTGAAATCTTCAATTCAATGGCATGACGTCACGATCTGAAGTGTTTCCTTCTTTTGTTCTCTGCGAATACTTATGTTCAGTTATCAGTCTTATTTGTTATCACCAAAACTTATAAATTTTATCTTAACAATTTCCTTCTTTTTGGTGATAACAAAACTTAGCAGCCTTTGTCTTAAAAGAGAACAATAAATTTCTCCAAGTCTGCTATATATATATATGATATGAAGCACAGTACAAAAGATTTGTATAAAGAATTGAAACACAAAACACTTGTAACTATCCCGATCTATCCATTTATCCAATATCTCCAATCTCTCTGCTTAGATCCACTGCTTCCTCTTTTTCTTGACGGCTCACTTCTGCTACCACTACTACCACCATCACCACTTCTGCTTCTATCATCTGGAGGCGGCTGCGTACTACGGCTGCTAATTCTCCCTTTTTGTCATTACCATCCCTATTAATGTAGGCGATAAGTTCCGAAAGTTGGGAACTTACGTGAGCAATGCCCGTTTCTGTCTTCTGTTGGAAATCAGTAAAATCTTTGTTGAGAACTTGGATTTCCCGAGTTTGAGAACGAATATCATTCAGATCTATGATCATGACATCATGTTGAGCTCGAACCTCTCTCAGATACTTAAGCATCTCAAGTGACAGGGCAGCTTTTTGCTTCTGGGTCTCCTGTCGAGCGCTGTGAATGAGATTACGATGAACCTGTTCCTGATTAGTAAGAGCTTCTGTGAATGCTTTCTCAAGATTCTCGATCTTAAATAAAAGATGGTTCTGGAGATCGCCTATCCTGCTAGAAGTCTTCAATTTATTAACAGAAAGTCGCGTAATAGAGGCTCGGAGCTGTGAAAGAGATTCTGTAACATCTGTAGTATCAACAGCTGGAAAAGAAATCTGAGTACAGGGGTCTCTCCATCCACAGGAGTGTCAACAAGGAAATCAATCTGATTTGCAGAGGTCTCTTCATTCATAGGCTGTTCACACGAGAATCCATCTGATTGTGGCTGGAAGAGGTCGAACTAGAGCTGGAATCTGAAGAATGTACACTTATAACATCTATAATCTGGATACGGTATGATACATAATCAACAACCCTTCATGGAATACTATAGTCACCAACAACTATTCCAACTGGTACTAAATCTGTACAGAAATTAACACTCCCTACTGGCTTCAAACAGCCAAACATAGAATATCGTATAATATCTCTACAAACTTTGAACCAACCCCAAGTTTTAACTGGAGGCCGCTGCGAGTATATACCCTGGACTGGATCAAAGAATAAACAGATAGGTGAGAGATCTCCAACAAAAATGCGGTCAGGCAGAGACGTCCAGTCGGAAGAAAAAAATTGTGCGCACATACAAACCACGCGATCAAAACCATCCTCGACTAACCATGACCCTTCAACCTTCCGTAAGTTTCTGACCCAGCAAGTAGAAAAGATTGTTTTGTGTGATCTCGGAATAAAGAAACCACGATCAATATTTGGTTCTTCAAACAGCATTGAACTGTATGGTCTTGTCCATTTCAGCCCATGAGTTCTCATTTGTTTCAACAGGTTTCTGACGGCCTGTTGATGAGCTGCCGAAAGAAGGTCCAGAATTTGCTGATCAATAGCCGTAGTGGGTTGACCTAATACGAGATTAGTGCGCCGCGCTACCACAAATTTGCGCAACAACAGCTCTTTGTACTTAGCAATAATGAACATCCGCCGTTGAACGGCTTTCTTCAGAGAATCCGTCTCCGCCCAAACTAACATCTTCTCTTCTTTGGAAAAATGTCCTTGACTGACTGCATAACCTTCAGATTTCTCAGACTGAAAGAATGAAAGAATGAAGTCATCTCCGTGATGACTTTTTCCCGCAGCAGAATAAGAAAATCAATGTCCCCACAGATCAACTGAAACTGTTCACGGGCCGGGTGCCCCTTCACGGTATCTGGTTCCTCTAGTGGTTTCTTCCCTTTATCAGTCGCATCAATTTTGGGAAGATTTACCTTGTACCAATCACCGGGTTCAACACCTCTAATTTCAATTCCACGAAAGAACTTGATTTTAGTGGGCTCTGCTGCTGTGAGTGAAGGTAGAATCATTCCATCAGGAATTTGTGCCATATGCTCTTCAATGGATAGAGATTAATCGTCAAAAGTTGGCGAGACAGATGTCTCCAGAACCTTGCTCAAGGGTTCCGATTCCTCCTTCATAGCGGTCTCCATCTCATCCTCTGTATCACTCCCTGTTTCAATCCGTTGTTCGGCTTCATTGGTAAACACATGAAAATCAAGAGCAACAAATTCATCAGCTGTAACACTGATCATCCTTTCTGTCTTATCAGATCTCTTTTCCACATGTCCCTCAACATCTGTTACCCCCGCATCGGTTTCCATCTGCGCTGTGTCTGCCAGAATCTGATCAATAATCGTATCCACATCATCAATTCCAGCAGTTGTCTCCAGTTCCATCATCTTTTCGATTTCAGTAGATTGGTCTAAGATGGGTTCCTCCAAAGCTGATCTTTTTCAACAATTCATCATCAGAACCTGCTGGCATCCTAAAATTTCTCTTCATTGCGTTGCATTTAGGCGCAGGAGGACGCTCAGCTGGCACAGCTGAAATATGTTCAATCATGTGGATCAGGACGGCTTCTGGTGCTGCTGATACAAGTCCCAGACCCTCTTCTTGGAAGCAGCTTTTCCAGTTGTTGTCCTTGTCTTCTTGACAACTGGTGCATCAGATGAAGCAGCTGATCGCTTCTTGGATACAACCTTCTCGGCACCGACCTCCTCTGGCACTTCATCTGCTCCTTTGTCAGCAATTGAGGAAGATTTCTTCTTGGATATAGATTTCTTCTTAACAATCGCGACTTTAGCCACGCCGGGCTCATCTGATTCACCACGAGCATCAATGATTTTGTTCGTGGCAACATATGTATTCACTGTTTTGGCAGAGAGGATTTTCAACGGAGGGAAGGTCTTCGCCTCTCCCAAGGTGACCGCAGGGTTGCCTTTCAATAGAACACAAATCTGGGTCGCAAACCCTTTGGCTCTTTTGATGGTTCTATCAACCATTTCCTTCAAACCCTCAAAAAGAATTTTGCTCCAGTTGACCTTGATACCAAAATGAATAGCCGTCATCATCAGAAACCTTTCATGGGTGACGGCGTCGAAGGAACCAGCTTTCACAGTAATGGACTTGGCCAAAATGTCGTTCAACAATCTGAACTCATACTTCATCAATCTCTTTTTTCACGAGAACTGAACAGGCACACTCGACTTAGAGAAAAGAGTTCTTGCCTGCAACACCAAATTATTCTGCACTTCCGACAAATCAGTTAGACCCTCTGTAGGCAGATTGAATATGCCTGCAAACCTGTCCTCAGGAATGGCAACATACTTGCCGGAAACACACAGGTAATATCACCATCTTGCACAAGAGCTGTATCGAAAAACTGCTCCAGTTCCTGCTCATGATGGACATCCCAGAAAGTCACGTAGCCCAGTAGATTTCAAGGGCTTTGAACATATTCACCATTTCATCATTATCTGAGATACCCAAGACAGAGTCGAAGTTCACTTGAAGAGCGTTGGTGATGAAAGCTGAGGCCATTTCTGATAGTAGATCGAGCGAGAAAACACCTGAAAGATGATATTATGCAAACAGAGAGAACTAAAGAGCAAGAATGCACGAAAGCTTGAAGGTAATTTTGCGTAAGGTAAAGAATAATGAAAAGTGAAGTGGCGTAATGTAAATGAGGAATGTGAAACGGTGAGAGATTGTGGATGTGACGTTTTGTATGATGACAACACGTGTCAATCATCCGACGGCACAATTAAGATTTTGAAAAGATTTCGAAATGATTTGAAATTTTAACCGCAAGGGTGAAAAAGTAAAAACAAGCGCCAACTATTTAACACGTCACAGCCTTAGGATCTATTTTGATGTATCAGTAGGAGTATTGCAGGATCTGATCACTGTTAAGCATCAACTGTGTATATATGGAATCTGAGTATGTCCAGATCCCACATATTCAGCCGACTCAGCGCTTAACACTTCAGATCCTTTGTTCCCCCTAAGACTAAGGTTCTCTCATACCTGAGGTTTTACCAGATCTAAAATTCCATGAAGGTTCCCCCTGAATAGTAGACTCAGATCTGATAAAACACGAAAGCTGTTCAACCTGCAATTGTTAGTGCAACGACATATCAAGGTAGTTCTAAGAGACCAAGAATATTTCTGAAATAGGAAAACTTAGCGTCTGGTAGAGGCTTTGTGAAGATGTCAGCTACTTGCTGGTCAGTCGACACATACTCCGGCCGGACGTCCTTCTTGAGCACATGGTCCCTTATGAAGTGATGCCTGATGTCGATGTGCTTTGTTCTAGAATGCAACACTGGATTTTGAGTAATCGCGATGGCACTAGTATTGTCAAAGAGAATAGGCGCTTCAGAAGCATCAATGCCATAGTCCTTTAGCTGGTGTTGAATCCTTAGAATCTGAGCACAACAGCTTCCAGCTGCTAAGTACTCTGATTCAGCTGTGGACGTTTCAATAGAGGTCTGCTTCTTACTGAACCAGGAAATCAAACGATCTCCTAAGATTGACAAGTACCGCTAGTGCTTCTACGATCAACTCTACATCTTGCGTAGTCTACATCACTTTAACCGATCAGTTGAAATCTTGAGTCTTTGGGACTCCAAAGACCCACATTGGAAGTTCCTTTTAAATATTTCAGTATACGCTTCACAGCAACATAATGAGATTGCTTTTGCTCCGCTTGGAATCTAGCACACATACAGACAACAAACATGATGTCTGGTCTGCTAGCGGTTAAGTATAGCAGGGAGCCTATAATTCCGCGATATAAAGATACCTCAATGGCAGTTCCAGCTTCATCTTTGTCCAATTTGATTGAGGAGCTCATTGGGTCGCCGCTGCTGAGCAATTGTCCATGCCAAATTTCTTCAGCAGTTCTTTTGTGTATTTGACTTGATTAATGAAGATTCCATTGTCAAGCTGCCTCACTTGTAATCCCAGAAAGAACGTCAGCTCTCCCATCATGCTCATATCAAATTTGTCCTGCATCAACTTAGAAAATTTCTGGCACATTTTGGGGTTAGTTGACCCAAATATAATATACATAAATTTGCACTAATAGGACATGATCAGATTTCACAAATTTAAATAGCGTCTTATCAACAGTGCCTATTGTGAAATCATTAGAAACTTAGACAGTGTATCATACCAAGCTCTGGGTGCTTGCTTCAACCCGTATAGAGCTTTATCCAGTTTATAAACATAATCTGGATATGTATGATTTACGAAGCCAGGAGGTTGTGAAAATACACTTCCTCTGTTAAGACTCCATTAAGAAATGCACTCTTAACATCCATTTGAAAGACTTTGAAGTCTTTATATGCAGCATATGCTAAAAACATGCGAATGGCTTCTAATCGAGCTACAGGTGCAAAGGTTTCATCAAAATCTATACCTTACATTTGCCTAAACCCTGAGCAACTAGTCTAGCTTGTTCCATGTTACTATTCCATCTTCATTCAGTTTGTTCCTAAAGACCCATCTAGTTCCTATCACTGAATGATTAGAAGGTCTAGGTACAAGTTGCCAAACATTATTTCTTTTAAACTGGTTAAGTTCTTCTTGCATTGCATCTATCCAGCTTGGGTCAGCTAAGGCTTCATCTATCTGCTTTGGTTCTATATGCGAGATGAATGCTAAATCAAAATGATCATGCAATAGCTGGCCTCGTGGGCGAACATGAGAGTTAATGTTACCTATGATCTGCTCGGGTGGATTATTTCTGTTCCATCGGAGATCAGATCCGATTGGATTTGCTCCCTGTTCAGCTTTGATGTTTGGCTGGATGGTCGCATCTGGGTTGTCTGACACCAATTGATAAGATCCTTGTCCCAGATTTGAGCCAGATGCCATATGATGAGATGTACCCGTCAATGGATTAAATCTGCACAGAGGCTTTATATACAAGCACAGTAGAACAGAAGAAGTATGCGCCATAACAGAGAGAGTGTGTTGTGCGAACCAAAAAGCAAAAGATCTGAACAACGCACAACACTGAACCTGGGAAGACAATGAAAAACCTGCTCGAACAAGGAGTACTTTCCAGGGTGTGTGAGATTTAATTATTGAGAGATTACGCTTACACTGTAAATCTCACACATACATTCACTCACATTCGAGAGTTAAGCGAAATAGATTAGAGTGAATGTATTTCAATACTCTTCATTGTAGTCTTTGGACAGAAACGTTAAACAAGTGTAGTTGTCTTTTGCACTGAGACGTTAAACAACTGTATGTTGTCTTTCGCACTGAGACGTAAAAGAAGTGTCGCCTTTCTCACTAAGGCAGTAAAGAAGTGAGTCAGTCACACGCAGCTTGCGGGCTGGTGTGCAGTGGTGTGGCTAGGAGTTCTTGCGGCTGCTGGTCGTAGGAGTGGGTTGAAGCGAGGATCGTTGTAATCAAAGTCTTCTAGTGGATTCTTCCCTTTGCGGAAGAAGGGGAGATGTAGGAGATTGAGCTCCGAACTGCTGATAATACTCTGGAGCTGACTAATAGCTCGTTGTTCTTGAACATATAAAATCACAAGAGCACCAGAGACAGATCTGGTATGATTTAAAAAACATGCGGAAAATACCAGAACTGAATCCTGTATTTTAAAACAACTCAAACAGATTTATGTACAACATAAATCTGTTCGAGACTTGTGTGCTTGTGTGCTGCTGTATGCAATGCGATGCTAAGTAAAGAGCAAGTGCTGATTTGTTATGCGTGCGTGCTGATGTCTGTTTATGCGTGTAGCGTGCTAAAGTAAATCGAATGCTGAATGAATAACAGAACACGATACACAGCATATTTGTTTATGGAAGTTCGGATATCAATATCCTACATCTCCCCTTCTTCCACCTCGGAAGGATCCACTACTAGAAGATTTGATCTTACAACTGCGTGTACAGACCCAATCCCACAACCAGCAGCTGTGAGAACTCCTAGACTCCACAAATGCACAACAGCCTCAACTGTGTGACTAACTACATACACAAGAGTTTTACGTCTTCATGCTTGGACGGGAACTGTGAACATATTTCGAGATTCATTCACAGATAGATGTGAATGAATCTGGGTGTGTGAGATTGATACAATGTAGCTCTCAAACTCTCTGTTTTTCTCACACACGAGGGACAAGCTCTAACAAGCTAATCTAGACTCAGCAATCGACTCTCGTGAAAAGCTCTTCTCTAATGGCGGTCGATTGCTTCGTCTATCTCTTTATTTTCCCTCTTGTTGGTACACAGTATATTCAATGTATTTTAGCAACTGCGCTGTAGTAGCACCAACATCTCTCTCTCTCGAACTTCAACTCGTCAACCTTCTTTAATGGCGCTCCTCAAATATATAGCCTCTGTAGAATTTCTTCCCGTTGGATAGCTTCCAAAACTGTTCAGCGCTTCATATGGCTATCTTGTCTTCTTTCTATTTCAGTGCAACGCTCCTCGGTAAAGTACCGACAGGGGAACAGTACTTGTGTCCTTTTCTTTTGCAGGCTTCTTGTCGTTTTCGCCATTTGAATTGAGCTCAGCAGTTGACATCCAGCTTTGATAATTCTTCGTAAGTTGTCAACTGCTTCGCTGCTGAATCATCACTATGACTGAATCTTGCGTCTGTTTGCCACGCTTCGCTACTGAATATATATAGCAACAGCTTATACATATAAGCTCTCGACTGGCTGCTGCGCTTGCGTCTGGTCCATCAATTGCTTCGCCTGAATCTTCTTCAACAATAATAGATTTATCTTCTTGCGTCTGGATCACAAACACTGCGACTGGAAATCTTTGCGTTGCGACTGAATCCACTGTAGCTTGCGACTGCTGAAATATCAACGCAAAGTCTTCCTGCTGAATCTTTAGCGCAAGAGCAAAACGCTGTCGTATCAACTTATGTAAACGACATCGTTTTGCTATCGCTATCTCCAAATAGCATCTGCTGGTGAACAGTAGCTTGCGACTGGATATCTCCTCTACGACGTCGCTTCCTTTTGCGTCTGGATGCAAGCTACCTGCTGATTCTTGCGACTGCTCTCTCAAACCATCTTCTGAATATGATGACGTCACCAATGATGTCATCAACGCTAATTCATCTGCTGATATCTCAACACGACGTCGCTTCCTCTTTTGCGCTTCGCTTCATCTGCTGATTCTTATTTCGAATGCAAAACGCTGTCGTTCCAATTTATTCACGCGACATCGTTTTGCAATCGCCAACTCCAAATACCAACTGCTGGTTGAAGCTCTCTGCTGATTCTATATCTTGCGCATCTTACTCAACTGCTGATAGCTTCCTGCTGATCACTGTAGCTTCCTGCTGAATGATGACGTCACTGCTGATGTCATCTACACTTAGCGCTCCAACTGATTTCTTCATTGCTCCAGCTCCAGCTAGCGATTCTTCGTAGCTTCTTGCTTCTTGAATAGCGACTGTTGAT
>KQ997047.1:7004-20437 GCA_001598015.1 Dorcoceras hygrometricum | reverse complement strand
CCGCCAACTTCGCCGGAATTTGTTCCGGCCTAGTTTTTCGAGGAGAATCCGATCGTGCTGATCTCGTCAGGACTTCTAGTGCAGTCTGAAGAAGGATTCTCGAATCTGGTCGTGGACCGGATTGACGTAACTACCGCAATCAACCGAGAAGCGACGGGTTCTTGAAACACCGGTTGGAGCCAGGCACAAGTGCCAGAGAGGTAACTCGTTGAAACACCCTATGTATGTTGATACATATATAGAATTGTTCTTCGTATTGATCGCATCCCGGTTAAATTTTTGTTCTTCCGCTGCCTGCCGGGGTGCGGATCCGGATCAACCAACACTTTACTTACCCAAAAAGCTAGGATAGGATGCGAAATCCGACGCTTATGCTAACAGACTACACAAGGGAGATGTCTCTGCGATCCTCTTCTAGCTCCTCCGCTGCCTACGAAAAGGGTATGAGACGAAATGCCTTAGCAAGAGGAGTCCAACGCTACCACCCTCGCTCTCGTCGGAGCTATCTACCGATGGCAATTGAAATGAAGAAGGTTACTGTGAACAGTAACTAGGGTATCGCGACAAGATAAGGTTCACGGGAAATATTTCTAAGTGTCGGGGAAACAATAATTGAACGCAAGGACCAAGTCCTCTATTTATAGTCACAACTGACTAACTAGGAAACAGAGCCACCGACAACTTCAGCTATCACCGCTGATATCCCAACCAACAGCCGAATCTCTCCTCAGCTAAGTCCTATCGCTAAACAATGATCAACTAAATCAAACGACGTCGCAGGAGTTACTGTCGCAACTGAACACGTCACCCACTACTCACTGCTGAACAACTAGCCAACAGCTGATCGCTCACTCAATAGTTGATCCCTCAATCAGCAGTTGGATACGCGCACAACCCAACAGCTGAGTCGTAGCACTAAATCAAAATGCTGTCGTTCCAACTAATCCAAACGACGACGTACTAGGACCCGCAACTGAAAACACTCTAATCGCCGCTACAACTGGAAGCGATCATCCACTGCTGAATTCCAAACTTAACCAATTTTGATGGCTACTCCAAGCACATCGACTCACAACTGGTCCGATCCCAATCAACATCTGAACAGCAGAATGTTCGGGTCTCACACTGACAGCGATTCAGATTCATCATCCAGCAGCTCCTCATCCAGCGATAGTGAACTGGAGGAAGTTCACTGTCTCATGGCTGATCAAACATCTGACGACGAGGTATTCGATTTTTATAATGTTGAATTTACATGAGAGGACCTAATCAGTGCACTAAATGATATGGTCAAAGAGTACCGTAAGCTTTCTCAGACATTCAAGGAAGTTAAGGCTGAAAACATTGATTTGAGAAATAGTTCCGTTGAACCAAGTACTATTCAACTTGGTGAAGCTGGCAGTTTACAAATCGAGTTGAGTAAGCTGAAGACTGAGAATGAATCCTTGAGGATAAGATCCAGTGAGCTCGAGTCTGAAATAGAAAATAAAAATTTGATAATAAGCTCCTAGACCCAGTCTTCTATTTCTCTAGATAAGCTGTTTGAAATTCAGAAGCCAGCAAGTGATAGAACTGGCTTAGGTTTCAATACTGGTGAAAGCAGCTCTGAGGAGACTTGTACTCAATCAAATCTGGCGTTTGACAAGTTCAAAAAGATGAGCTTTGTCAAAGCTAGTGTGATACATGATCCATGCGAGTCGGTACGGTATGATGACCAGATCTCGGAGCTATTGAATAAGAAAGGAAAAGCTGGTATCGGCTATAACAGACCCGAGAGCCCAAAGTCTGGTTGGCTAAAGAACAGACTTGACATAGATAAAGCGAAAGCTGGTTCTAAGTCGTTTGTTTCTCACCAGCCCAGGCGTGGTTCTAAGAAGATTAAGTCTGAATGGAAAAAGGTTAAGCCCCGTAGACATCTGAATGGTCAAAATATCAAACCAAAGCTCAAAATATCTCACAGTATTTCTGCACAGACCCTTATGGACTATCATACTGGGAAAACTGTCAAGGTCATTCAAGTATGGGTCCCGAAAGGGGTAATCCTATCTGGACCCAAGTAAAATTGGGTACCAAAATCTGTTTGTGTGATTGCAGGACCACAGGTGCAAAGCTGAAGAAGATTCTATCATATGGTACTTGGACGCGGCTGTGCAAGACATATGACTGGAAACCAAAAGCTGCTGACAGATGTTATACCACACAAAGGAGCGAAAATTGTGTTTGATGATAACGCTCATGGTAACACTGTGGGTAAGGGTAAGCTTATCCACGGTAACATTTCATTATCTGATGTCTTAGTTGTTGATAACTTGCGTTAAAATTTGATTAGCATCAGTCAGCTATGTGACAAGGGTTACATAGTTAATTTTCAACAGCACACATGCACAGTTCAGAGTCCAGAAGGACTGACTGTATTGGTAGGTAAAAGGTCGGGGAATACCTACATTATACCCATGGGATCTAAACAAATTTTCTTAGCAGCCAACTCTTCCAAGAGCTGGTTGTGGCATCAGCGAATGAACCATCTAAACTTTAAAACTCTTGCTCATTTGATTCAGCATGAAATGGTCTCTGGTCTGCCCAAAATCAATTTTTCAAAGGACAAGATTTGTGCCGCATGTCAGCTTGGTAAACAAATCAAATCCACTTTTAAAAAGAAAGGCGGTAAACGTTCTTCCCGAGGCTTAGAGCTTTTACATATGGATCTCTTTGGTCCTATTCCCGTAACGAGCTTAGGGGGAACGAACTACACCCTAGTTGTTATTGATTATTTTACAAAATTTAATTGGGTGTTGTTTTTAAAGGCAAAATCTGATACCGCTGACCAACTGATACGCCTTTTAAAACGTTTGCAAAATGACAGATCCTATACAGTCAACAGGATAAGAAGTGATCGTGGTACTGAATTTTTAAATCATAAATTAATCTCTTATCTAGAAGACATTGGGATAAAGCATGAGCTTTCAGAAGCTAGAACTCCTCAGCAGAACGGGCTTGCTGAGAGGAGAAATCGTACTTTAAAAGAAGCTGCTAGATCTATGATTGCTTATTCTGGTATTTCACAAAAATTCTGGGCAGAAGCAGTTAACACAGCTTGCTACACTCAGAACAGATCTATGATTAATAAGTTGCACGGTAAAACCCCATATGAGATCTGGAGTGGCAAGAAACCTGATATTTCATATTTCAGGGTGTTTGGGTGCAGATGCTTCATTCATCATAATGGTAAGAAGAACCTAACAGCCTTTGAAACAAAATCTGATGCAGGTATCTTCCTAGGTTATTCAGAAGTGAGCAAGGCTTATCGAGTATTCAACAATCGGAGTCTAACTGTTGAAGAGTCAGCTTACGTTGTCTTTGATGAGACAAGTTTTAGATCCAACTCAACTGCGAGCCTTAACGATCTATGTACACGTCTAGAATCGTCCAGCATTGATGACTCAGATGACGACGTGGCACAACGAAGACATTCAGCAGAGATACAACAAGAGCTGGACACACCGCACGACATTGCCCAACAAGATCTGACAGGTAATCCAGTAGTCATCGATTTAACTAACGTTGACTCTACACAGGATCAGATCTCTCCAAGTGTGCCAGATGCTGGAGCTGAAGCTGTCAGGCCTCGTGCTCACATCAGAGATCAAGCACGCAGAAACAAGAGGAAGCAACAAAAAAAGTGGTCAAAATTTTTGCTTTTGGCCTGACTGAAAGATAACATAATTTAAAATACAAGATACTTAAAATAATCCCAATTTATAAATCCACAACAGCACAAATATTCAAGTACAACAATTGCCCAACGGCTGAATACTACATAAGTACAGATGGTCTACCCACTATATAAGACTAAGCATCACACGAAGTGATACCAGTGTATACAAATACTATATATAACTGGGACACTCTAACCACCTCATGGTGCCACCAGCTGGATCATAACCTCGACCAGCTGCAAATCCTGGAAAACCTGAACAACAGACAGGCAAACAAACACAACAGTCCCAGAGGGACCTCGGGGTTAAACCCCAGTACGGAGAGCAACTATAAAACAACAAGGAATAGCAAAAGATATAATGCTAATGCTATGCATGAGGGACAATGCAACAGCCAAAGGCTACAAACAAGAAAGGGAGCCAAAGAATTCAACATGTTCTGCGAAGAATAGTTAGTGGCCACTGGTGTGTGTACAAACACATGGGAATCACCCGCTCATCTTTACACCACACCTGAATACCAGATGCATCAACAACTCAACCTGTTGTTGCCCAACCCATGAACTGTGGTAGTTAACCACTCGGCGCATGAGGGCTAACAGACCAACAGGGAGATGAGAGTGCGGTATTGCCGCTCGCCCTTGCATCCTGGTAAGAAAACAGAGCAACAACAAAGCACGGCTAAAACAGCTGAAATGGAAATGATCATGCGTATACAATGCAACAGCTGAACATCATATAAAACAACAAGAAAATCAAACACAGAAATCAAACAAAATATCCATTCCAATTCCTGTCGTAATATAAGCTCAACATCCGTACCTCACCAGCTTCTGAGCTATAATTACCACATACAGCTGCTACAATCAAGTCCGAGCAACACAGATCTGTCACCTGCTATATCAACACAAGCCACTGCTCAAAAGCCGAAACGTAAAATAACAGCAGCTGGGAGCTACAACTCCACCAGTGCTCATCTACCTTCATAACTCAACGGAAAGCTCTAACAAAGCTTAAAGGTAGCATCTTTACTTACCCCAACGAAACTACTGGCACGGCAGGGAACGCTTATGCTAGCAAACTACACAAGGGAGGTGTCTTAGAGATCCTGCGATCCTCTTCCAACTCCTCCAAAGCTTTCTAAAGAGGTTTAGAATGAAGCACCTTAGCGAGAGGAGTCCAACGCTACCACTCTCACTCTCGTCGGAGTTGTCTACCACCGGAAATTAGGACGGATAAGGTTACTGTGAACAGTAACTAGGGTTCGCGACAAGATTTTCTATCGGGAAATATTTCTAAGTATGGGATCTGTTAAACAATCGAAGACCAAGTCTTCTCTTAAATACACTACTCAATCAGCATATAGAAACAGGAACAGATCCACCGACAAAATCAGTTGTCACAACTAATATTCCCAACCAGCAGCTGAAATCACGCATCAGCTTTTGCCTATCGCTAATACACCAACGACTGAAATCCACATCAGCATTGCTGCTGCTTCCTTCCAACACGCAACATCTAAAATATCAACAACTGACGCGATCACTCAACGGCTGATCCCACTACTACTGCTGCTGATTCCAACACTTAGGCAAAATCGATGTCTACGCCAAGCACATCGACCAATAGCTGATTGTGAAAACACAGGTCTCACATCTCTCCCCCACTAAAACATGATTTTGTCCTCGAAATCAAAAAGTCCAGGAACAACTCAACTGAACCCAAGAGTTCAAAATAACTGAGCAAACAACTACTGAAATCTGATGCAACACTCACGCAAACAGATGCGGCCATTCACGTTGCATCTTCTCTTCCATCTCCCAGGTAGCTTCTTCCCTACCGTGTTTGCTCCATTGAACCATCACCAAGGGAATGGTTTTATTCCTCAACTGTTTCTCTTTACGATCCAAAATTCGCAAGGGATACTCAACATAACTCAACGTCTGATCTAATTTGCGAACCCGGCTTCAACTTCTGGCTGAATCCTGCGTCTTGTCATTCAATCTTGTTACACCCTCTAGTACTAGTTATTGATCGAATAACTAGTCATTGCACATTAATAGAGGGTCCATAAATCGATCCCCAACATTATTTCTCTTTGGCCCGTTTCAGAGGGGGTAGCACTGGTCTTTGCAAAAATCTGCAAGTTCATCACAGACCTTGCAAAATTTCAGATTTGATTTCCCAGTCGTATTATGAACTTGGTGAGCTCTGATACCACTTGATGGATCTGTGTAAACAGATCCAGATTGTGTTTTGAATTACACAAAACCTGTTATTGTGTTACTAATGTTTCTACTTAGTGTACAGATGTTAGATGGTAATACAACAAGAAAAGTATTGAAGAAGACTGTTAAGCAGAGTCTGTCCAGTCGTGAGAAGCAAAGAGTTTACCAGTCGAGAGCTACAGTGAAACCAGTCGATGGTCTTTGAAACCAGTCGAGAGCTACAGTGGTTTCATATCCAGACGAGAGCTACAGCGATATTCAACCAGTCGAGGATGTATAGCAAACTATGTCGCTTGGATAAGTTAAAACAACAGCGTTTGAACTAACCAGTCGTTGGGCTTTACAAGAAGAACAAGACGCTGCAATGAAGATTCATCAGTCGCAAGAGGCAGAGTGTCCAGGCGTGAAGAGTGAAGTCTGGACAGTCGCAAAGAAGTAGAAGAAATCCAGACGCAGTAGCTAAAGAAAAGAAGACGTTGCAGTGTAAAGAGATTAACCAGACGTTGTGCTGCAAAAGATGAACCAGTCGCTGGTCTTGCTAATTCAGTAGTTGCGAAGCAAAAACCAGATGTTGCGCTAAGGAAAAGTAACCAGACGTTGGCTAAACAAAGTTGATATCTGTCGAGAAGATAAGAGGCAAAGTGAAGTCTGGAACGATAATGTCAGGCCCTGTGCTAATTACTAACAATTAACACATAATAAACGCAAAACACGGAAGCTAAAAATCAGGGCTTAAAAATTTTTCGAAATACAATGGGCCTGAACTCCAAATCATACATTCAAAATATTCAATACTCAAATACAAGCTAACTCAAATTCAAACACAACAGGTAACAACATAATACAAATCAAATATAGATCCCCAATACATGATAACACGGGGCATCCCCCGGCTCAATACATATCATATATAGACTGGGACTCAGGGACGCGGGGATCGACCAGCTGAACTTCCACTCGACCCAGCTTGGTTACCTGAAGCTCCTGCAGATGGGCAACGCAGACCCAAACAAGACAAAAACAGGAAACAAGTACGAGGTCAAGCCTCAGTACGAAGAGCTATCAAAACAGCTAAACATGCAACATGCTATAATCAATGCTATGAATGCATGAGGGCTATCAAGAAATAGGATAGCTAGACCAGTCTATCAACTGGCAACTCAAATCAAGCCTCTTCAATTCAGGCTCAAGATGTATGCATGAATGCCATTCACTATCAATGCTTAATGCATACAATTCATAATACGTGCAAACAGGATGTATAACTCAAGCAATTCATCAAACTGTTCCACGTAACCACATAACAGAAACTTCACAGATTTCACAACATTGAAATATAGACATGTTCACGCTCAAAGCTGCTAAGGGCTGCTCAATCGTACCTCGAATCCACAAATTCTACCTCACAAATTCAAACAGGGCATGGCAGCACTCACGACCAGAAACCAGCAGCTTTCGCGATCTTCTCCAAGGTCGTTCTGCAGCTTCAAATGGGTAGCAATCGAAAGAGAAGTTCACAAGGAACCCAGCGCCACCGAAAACACTCAAATCTTCGACGGAGAACGACGGAAATCTAGGGAAGAAAGCCTCGGTGAACAGTAGCTCTACGGGGGTTTGAGAAACAAGAGATAAGGAATGGCTGGCTCAAAATAATTCTAAGTGTCGATCAACACCTCTATATATATACATCTCAAATCTCTCGACTGCTGCTCACCAATCCAGTCGTCTTGAACCGTAGGAATCTTACGACTGGCTCTCATGCTTCCTACAACAAACTAGACGCAACAATCTAGTCGCAACTATCCAGTCGCAAGCTATCCAGTCGCAAGCTATCCAGTCGCAACTATCCAGTCGCAAGCCTCGAAACGCAGCGTTTCAACTAAACCAGACGACGTCGCGTTGCTTCCTCGACTGGTTCCTCAATTCCCCAGCTGGTCACCCAGTCGCAACACAATTTCCTCCCGCGACTGGTTATTCAATTCATCTACTGGTCATTCTCTCACGAGCGCAAAGACTGCCAGACGCAACACCAGCGCAACGACTGATTTTTCCCCATTACCACCAGCTGCAAGCTACAGTAACCATCAATTTCCAAATCCTACCAGTCGTTGGCTACAGCACGGTTGATTCAATATTTAGAGGAATTCGACAACTCCAACTTCAAAATGCACGTGGCTAATCCCAACAATAAACATTAACCACTAATCTAAATATGAATCCTCACATTCTCCCCACCTTAAGGGATTTCGTCCTCGAAATCAAAGGTAAGCTCAGGAAAGAAAACAACCAATCATGCAAATCAACACCAGCAACTACTCAAATTCGAAGCTAAAACCAGAAGTTTACCTCGAGATTCTGCACGGTCAGTGCTCAAACAGATGAGGCCAATCCTGCCGCATCTTTTCCTCAACTTCCCAGGTTGCTTCTTCTCGGCCATGCTTGCTCCATTGGACCATCACCAACGGAATTATCTTGTTCCTCAGCTGTTTCTCCTTCCTGTCCAAGATCTGCACCGGATATTCGACATAACTCAAGGCAGAATCCAGCTCAACTTCGTCAGTTCTCAAAACATGGGACGGATCCGGCTCATACTTTCTCAACATTGACACATGAAACACATCATGCATCGCGGCTAACTCCTCGGGCAGCCTCAGTCTATAAGCCAATTGTCCAATCCTCTCGATAATCTCAAAGGGACCAACGAATCTGGGAGCCAATTTTCCTCTAAATCTGAATCTCATCACGCTCTTGAAAGGATAGATCTTGAGAAACACACGATCGCCAACCTCAAACTCTAACGGTCGACGTCTACGGTTCGCATAACTCGAGAAACGGTCTTGGGCAGCCTTCATTCTACTCCGAATCAAGTCAATTTGATCCTTCATGTGCTGAACAAACTACGGTGTAGAAAGCTGTCTCTCGCCAACTTCTTCCCAACAAATCGGGGATCTGCACTTTTGACCATATAATGCCTCAAACGGAGCCATTCCAATAGTGACTTGGTAGCTGTTATTATACGAAAACTCCACCAAGGAAAGCGAGTCCTACCAGCCACCGCTGAAATCCATCACTACCGCTCGCAGCATATCCTCTAAAGTCTGGATAGTCCGCTCAGACTGTCCATCTGTCTATGGGTGATAGGCTGTGCTCATCGCCAATCTCGAACCCATTGCTGCTTGCAGACTCTTCCAAAAGCGAGAAGTGAACCTCGGATCTCTGTCGGACACTATCGAAACCGGAACTCCATGCAATCTAACTACATGGTCGATGTACAACTTTGCCATCTTTTTCATCGAACACCTCACATCATAGGGAATGAAATGGGCTGACTTCGAGGTCTATCAATCACAACCCAGATCGCATCGCATCCCCTACTCGATCGAGGTAGATGAGTCACGAAATCCATGGCGATGTGCTCCCAATTCCATTGGGGCACCTCCAAGCTCTGCAGCAATCCACCAGGTCTCGTTCTCTCAGCCTTGACCTGCTGGCAATTCAAACATCTAGTAACAAAAGCAGAAATGTCGCTCTTCATACCTGCCCACCAGTAGTGAGACTTCAAGGCATGGTACATCTTTCGCTCGCCTGGATGCACACTGTACCGACTACAATGCGCTTCATTCATGAGGGTCTCCTTCAGATCAATCAGGTTCGGAACTACTAATCTCCCTCTGAACCTCAAACATCCATCAGTAGCAACAGAGAAATCATCAGACTGACCAGACTGCGCCTTAATCCTCAACTCATGAATATAGGGGTCGGTCCTCTGAGCCTCCCTGATGTTCATCACAATCTGCGGTTCCAACTGAAGAGAAAAAACAAGGAAATACTGATCACCCGGCTGGAATCGCCAACCAGAAGTACTCAACTCCTCATGAACTTTCGAAATACTCAAGGATGCTAACATATCAGGCTGGGTCTTCCGACTTAGAGCGTCTGCTACCAAGTTCACTCGCCCAGGCTGATACTGAATCTCACAGTCAAAATCCTTAAGCAATTCCATCCAGCGTCGCTGCCTCATATTCAAATCCGACTGCGTGAAGATATATTTCAGGCTCTTGTGGTCGGTGTACACCACAAACTCTTCACCATAGAGATAATGCCGCCAAATCTTCAAGGCAAACACTATCGCAGCCAACTCCAAATCATGAACCGGGTACCTCGTCTCGTGAGGCTTCAGCTGTCGAGACGCATACGCAATCACGTACCCGTTCTGCATCAAAACACACCCTAATCCACTCAGAGAAGCATCGGAGCACACAACAAATCCTCCGGAGCCAGACGGTAGGGCCAAAACAGGAGCAGTAGTCAACTTCTCCTTCAGCGTCTGAAAACTGTACTCGCACTCATCTGTCCATACAAATCTCTTATCTTTCTGATTCAACTGCGTCATAGGCCTGGCTATCGAAGAAAACTTCTCAATGAAACGCCTATACGTAGCCGGCAACCCCAAGAAACTACGGATCTCTGAAACGTTTCGAGGTCTCTCCCAGTTAAGCACTGCTTCGACCTTGCTCGGATCTACCGAAATCCCTTGTGCTGAAATCACGTGACCCAAAAAGATAATCCTGTCAAGCCAAAACTCGAACTTGCTGAACTTGGCATAGAGCTGCGAGTCTCTCAATCTCTGCAATACTAGTCTCAGGTGATCCTTGTGCTCTCTCTTGCTCCTCGAGTACACCAAGATGTCATCTATGAAGACGATTACGAACCGATCGATATACTCGCTGAAGACGCGATTCATCAAATCCATAAAGACAGCGGGGGCATTTGTCAATCCAAACGGCATGACAAGAAACTCGAAATGCCCATATCGAGTCCGGAAGGCTGTCTTTGCCACATCTGCGTCTCTAATTCGCAACTGGTGATAACCAGAGCGCAAGTCAATCTTCGAGTAAACAACCGATCCCTGCAACTGATCGAACAAGTCATCAATCCTCGATAGAGGATACTTGTTCTTCACCGTGGCCTTATTCAACTGTCTGAAGTCCACACACATCCTCATAGTGCCATCTTTCTTTTCACAAACAGAATCGGAGCTCCCCAAGGCGACATGCTCGGTCTGATGAAGCCTTTCTCTAAGAGATCGCTCAACTGTGCCTTCAGCTCTTTCAACGCTGCGGGCGCCAACCGGTAAGGAGCTCTAGAAATCGAGGCGGTACCGGGCACCAACTCAATACTGAAGTCGATCTCACGTCGAGGAGGGAATCCAGGAATCTCATCTGGAAACACGTCGGGAAACTCTCGAACGACGGGGATGTCACGCAACTCTAATCGCTGCTCCTGGGAACTATCAAGTGCATAGATCATGAATCCTGCATTACCTAGCGATAGCAGGCTAAACATCTCCATAGCGGACACTAGGGAAATCTTCGACCTCGAATCCGTGCCGTAGAAATCCCACCTTTCACCCGTATCAGGGCGAAATCTCACCACACCATGGAAGCAATCGACGGTTCTTATAGCTAGATAATACGTCCATTCCCAAAATACAGTCAAAATCTCTAATCCCCAACACAATCAAATTGGTCACTAACACATGTTCATCAAACCTAATCAGGCAATCTACTACTACCTCTTTTTTTCCCTAATTTGCGCCAAATATGTCAACCTTTATACACCCGTCTCCAAAAAACTCCTCCGCCTTGGACTGAACTCCACACAAGTATAGTTAAGGATAAACGGGGGTCGGGAAGGTCCTCCAAAACGAGACGGCTCACGAGGCTGGAAACCAGATCGCTGGGACTGCGCAAAAGGTTGTTGTCGTTGAGAAGAACCGCTAGCGGAACCCTGCTGCGACTGACCAGTAGATCGCCCTCCAATCGAAGGACACGCTCTCGCAAAATGTCCCGGCTGACCACAAAGATGGCAGAGTCCTCTAACTCCACGAAACTCCGAAGTCTCGTGTCTCCCTCCACACTGACTACAAAATCTGCCGCCAGAACCACCACCTGAACCACTGCCAGAACCCGAGCTCACGGAACCAGAGGAACTCGAATGGCCCTTCTTCTTAAATTGCTTCACTCGAGGTCTGAACTGTTGGCGACTCGACTGCTGTGACCCCTGCGGAGACTGATACGACTGCGACACCGCCTGAGCTGGCTGAGAAGCACGCGTGGTTGTCTGATGCACTGGAGCCTCGGGATCCATCAAACTCTCCTCGATATCCACTGCATTGTTCACAGCTTCCATGAAAGTCGCCGGGGACCCAGACAACACCATCCGATAAAGGTCAGGTCTCAAGCCCTTCAAAAACTTGTTCCTCTTCGTTCTCTCTTGGTTCGCCACAGCTGGCATGTACACTAGAAGCGCAGAAAACCGCCTCGCATACTCGGCCACACGCATATCACCCTGCTTCAAATTATCAAACTCGCGCTCTCGGCTGGCGAAATAGGACTCTGGAGTGTATTCCCGTCGAAAAGCCTCACAGAAAACATCCCAAGTGAGCACCGTCCCACTATCTCGAAGCATCCTAGAAGTACTCCTCCACCAGCGCTGTGCATCATTTCGCAGTTGCAGCACTGCCAACTTCAGTCTCTTTTCCGGAGCGTACTCCAGGGTATAAAATAGCTCCTCCATCTGAACAAGCCACGCCTCAGCCCTAGCGCCACCCTCAGTACCGGCCAACGTCGGTGGGTTCGTCCGCTGAAATCGGGCTAAGACTAACTCCATTCCACCTATCTGCCTAGTGACGTCCTCAACCTGATCGTCATCACTACCTGCTCTAGACTCCTCCTCAGAACGTCTAGTCCTCCTACCTCCTCCTCGTCTCGGCGGCATCTAAACGAGCCTAGAGGTAAGATCTCACAGCAGATATAACAACAAGACAGATAATAGATCACATAGGTCACAGAGGCAATCAAAATCAAATCAAAACTCTGTTCCTAGACTCGAGTGTGATCAAAAGAAATCGAGCTTATCCCAGTTTAAGCTCCGATACCAAAAATGTCAGGCCCCGTGCTAATTACTAACAATTAACACATAATAAACGCAAAACACGAAAGCTAAAAATCAGGGCTTAAAAATTTTTCGAAATACAATGGGCCTGAACTCCAAATCATACATTCAAAATATTCAATACTCAAATACTAGCTAACTCAAATTCAAACACAACAGGTAACAACATAATACAAATCAAATATAGATCCCCAATACATGATAACACGGGGCATCCCCCGGCTCAATCATATCATATATAGACTGGGACTCAGGGATGCGGGGATCGACCAGCTGAACTTCCACTCGGCCCAGCTTGGTTACCTGAAGCTCCTGCAGATGGGCAACGCAGACCCAAACAAGACAAAAGCAGGAAAACAAGTACGAGGTCAAGCCTCAGTACGAAGAGCTATCAAAACAGCTAAACATGCAACATGCTATAATCAATGCTATGAATGCATGAGGGCTAACAAGAAATCGGATAGCTAGACCAGTCTATCAACGGGCAACTCAAATCAAGCCTCTATACCACGCACAGCCAATCAGCCGGTGG
>KQ997043.1:254153-327080 GCA_001598015.1 Dorcoceras hygrometricum | reverse complement strand
TTCTATGGGGAGAACTCTCGGACTGAGAGGTTCACCACTGTCAAGGAGCTTATGACGAGCCGCATGCGCGATGGGACTTCGGTCCTCGAGCATGGGGTTTGTATGATTGGGCTCAATGAAAAGTTGGTGGGCCTTGACTTCACACTTTCACATGAGCTGTCTGTGGATTTGCTTCTCCTCTCACTCCCCGCTGCATTCGACCCCTTTGTGGTCAACTTTAACATGAACAAGCTGGAAGCCACCCTTGAAGAGGTGGTGAACATGCTTGTGGTGTTCGAGGGGACCATAAAGAAGGACAAGCCCGTCCTCCTTATGGGCTCTTCTTCCTCTGCGAAGAAGGTGCCCAAGCGCAAGGGGAAGAAGCGTTCTGCCCCTGTGAAGGAGGAAAAGCCCACTAAGAAGCCCAAGGCAAAGGCTTCCAAGCCAAACAA
The DNA here is from genome assembly GCA_001598015.1 of Dorcoceras hygrometricum. Classification (NCBI taxonomy): domain Eukaryota; kingdom Viridiplantae; phylum Streptophyta; class Magnoliopsida; order Lamiales; family Gesneriaceae; genus Dorcoceras; species Dorcoceras hygrometricum. Next base: position 326,649 of record KQ997043.1, on the reverse strand, counting down.
GTCTGAGGATGTTTGTCACCACTGCCACAAGCCTGGGCACTGGAGGAGGAACTGCAAGGAGTACCTCGAGCAGTTGGGAACTGCGAAAGGTATGTTCTATATTAAAATAAATATGTCTCTTAATTCGACTTCTTGGGTACTTGATACCGGATGTGGATCTCATTCTGCAATGATTTGCAGGTGATGACAAGAAGCCGATGTCTTAGATAGGGTGAAACCCACTTGAGGCTTGGAAACGGAGCAAGAGTTGCTGCTGTAGCGATAGGAGATGTTTATTTATTTATGTCATCAAATTTTAAGTTGTTATTGAAAGACGTTTTATTTGTTCCTGAATTAATCAAGAACATTATTTCTGTTTCTATCCTTGATAGTGATGGATATTCTTGTCATTTTGCTAATTCGATTTGCAATATATACAAGAATAAATGTTTGATTGGAATTGGGGAACGCGAAAACGATTTATACACCTTAAAATTAAAAGCAGTTCCAATTCGCGATGTGGAAACACATACAACAACAATTAAAAGGAAAAACAATAGCTTGAACCCGGCACAACTTTGGCACGCTAGGCTTGGTCATATTTCCTTAAGTAGGATGAACAAGTTGGTTAGGAGTGATATGTTTGATTTTTCAGACATTAACTCCCTATCGACTTGTGAATCTTGTCTCAAGGGAAAAATGACTAAACAACCCTTCAAAGGCAAGCCTGAACGCGCTCAAGGCCCATTAGATTTGATCCATACTGATGTGTGTGGTCCACTTAGCATTGGTACTAATTACGGTCACACATACTTCATCACCTTTACCGATGATTATTCTAGGTATGGGTACTTGTACTTAATGAAGCACAAGTCTGAGTCCTTTGACAGGTTCAAAGAATTCAAGGCTGAAGTAGAAAATCAGTTAAGGGAAAAGTATTAAAGCACTTCGATCCGATCGAGGTGGTGAATACTTGAGTGCTGAATTTCAAGACTATCTTAAATAGAATGGGATTCTCTCGCAGTGGACCCCTCCGGTCACACCACAGCTCAATGGTGTAGCGGAGCGTCGTAATCGAACCTTGATGGACATGGTTCGATCTATGATGAGCTTCACTGAGCTTCCTACCTCGTTTTGGGGCTATGCGCTCGAAACGACGGTAATGTTGTTGAACAATGTCCACACCAAGGCAATGGATAAGACTCCATATGAGATATGGATGGGCAAGCCGCCCAAATACTCATACATGAGGATTTGGGGATGTCCTGCTTATGTGAAGCAGACAGTGGGAGATAAGCTGGATACTAGATCCATCTTATGCTACTTCATTGGGTATCCAAAGAATTCTATTGGATACTACTTCCACTATCCCAATGAAACAAAAGTGTGTTTCTAGAAATGTCACCTTTATGGAAAGGGAGTTTCTACTTGATAGAAAAGACAAGATAGTAGAACTCGAAGATGTTCGAGTACCATCTAAAGTACCAAGTGAACCTCCTGCACCTCAAGAGCCGGTACCAGAAATGGTCGCACATAGGAGATCTGAAAGGATTCCTAGGGCTCCTGAAAGATATGGTTTCCTCCTTGAAGATGAACAAAATGATCAAGTTATTGGATGTGATCCAAGAACTTTCAAGGCGGCAATTTCCGATGCTGATTCTAATTTGTGGCTTGAAGCAATGCAGTCTGAGATTGACTCAATGCATGCGAACCAAGTTTGGACTCTTGTTATTCCTCCCGAAGGAATTGTTCATATTGGGTGCAAATGGATATACAAGAGAAAACTTGGGACTGATGGTAAGGTATTGACCTACAAGGCACGACTTGTCGCGAAAGGTTACACTCAAAGGCAAGGTGTTGACTATGATGAAACTTTTTCACCAGTCGCAATGTTCAAGTCAATTAGAATCCTACTAGCCATAGCCGCATGGTACGACTATGAGATATGACAAATGGATGTGAAAACTGCGTTCCTTAATGGAAACATTAAGGAAGAGATCTATATGACGCAGCCTGAGGGTTTCACATCTGTAGGAAGTGAGCATAAAGTATGAAAACTTCAGAGATCGATCTACGATCTCAAACAAGCATCGAGGAGTTGGAACCTAAGATTCGATGGAACAATTAAGGAATTTGGTTTCATCAAGAATCCCGAGGAGCCATGTGTGTATAATAGGGTAGTTAAGAATGTTGTGACATTCCTTGTACTTTATGTTGATGACATTCTACTCATTGGGAATGATGTAGGATGTTACAGTCAACTAAAGTGTGGTTGTCTAGTAGATTCTCGATGAAGGACATGGGTGAAGCATCCTATATTCTTGGAATACAGATCTATCGAGATAGATCGAAAAGGATGCTCAGACTCACCCAAGCCACCTACATTGATACCATAATTAAGCAGTTCTCTATGGAAGAGTCCAAGAGAGGACACCTACCTATGTGCCACGGGGTCACTCTATCCAAGTCTATGTTTCCAAAGACTGATGAGGAGATAGAGAGTATGACACGTGTGCCATATGCCTCGACGATAGGTAGTATTATGTATGGCATGATCTCCACTAGACCGGATGTCGCATATGCTCTGAGTGTCACGAGCCGCTACCAGGCCAACCCCGGCCAAATGCATTGGAAGGCTGTGAAAGATATTCTTAAGTACTTACGAAGGACTAAGAATATGTTCATAGTCTATGGGGGTGGTGAACTGAAATTGGAAGGCTACACTGATTCTAGCTTCCAATGTGACGTGGATGATTCGAAGTCTACCTCTGGATTTGTTTTCATGCTCAATGGTGGTGCTATCTCTTGGAAGAGTTTCAAGCAAGACACCGTCATGGATTCAACCACTGAGGCTGAGTACATCGCAGCACCAGCTGCTGCTAAGGAGGCGGTTTGGATAAGGAATTTTGTCCAAGAGTTGGGCGTAATTCCTGAAGGAGTTGGTCCAATCCCGGTGTACTGCGACAACACGGGTGCCATTGCACAACCAAAGGAGCCTAGGTCTCACCAAAGATCCAAACATATACTGAGGAAATACCACATAATCCGGGATATTGTGGCTAGAGGTGACATAGCAGTCGAGAGAGTTTCCTCTGCAGACAACAATTGCTGATCCACTTACGAAGCCCTTGCCAGGACCGTTGATTGAAAAACATCGCGAAACAATGGGACTGCGTCTGATGAGCAGTTGGCTTTAGGGCAAGTGGGAGATTGTTAGAGTAGATGCCCAACTAGCCAACTTGTAGCGTGTGGGTCTTATTGACTTTTTGTATAACGATCTTTATTTATGAAATTCATATTTCTTTTATGGCGTTCTTTATTTTCATTATGTTACAATGTTAACAATTGTGTTGGATAAAGACCTAGAATACATCATAGTGTATGTTAGATGTGATAGTTGATATGATGGCTATCATGAAACACATCTAATAGTCACTGTGTATTCTGAACTCGTTCCTAGTCGATTGGGCCGTCAAAATGAGGATAAGGCCGCCCGAGCTTGAGACTAGCATCTGCGATGTGAAGTACCATTTTTCATTGGTAGGGAACATTGTGATGTTCTGAGCATGCAGATGGATAGTGACCTGGTGTTCTATCGAACTACCCTCGTTCGGACTTTCCAAGTGGTTACCATTTGTCGAGTGGATAAGTCCGAGGTCTTGGTTGTACAGATTAGTCCTCACTACTCGAAACGTCATTGAGACTCTACATGATAGGTGCCTCACTTTGACCCGTTTACCGACTCAGTTGGGGTCATTAGGTGGTGGGATTGGGTGAGGACCCGATGCATGTAGGAGTCGATGCTTCGTTGTCGAGGATTCACCGCTCGCTTTTATGCGTGGATATCCTATGCTATCTGAGGAGATAATAGTGTGATAAATCTCTGGCCAGAGTACTAGATGTGTTTTAGGTAAATGGGTTTACCTAGTAACACTCGTGATGTCACTATTTGATCTCCAAGATGTATGCATAGCTATTGGATCTCTAGCGACTCTCGATTTACCAATGATCGTTGATCTGATCGGGATATATGTGTTGAAAGGACCATACTGTACGCTAACCACGACCAACTGGTTCTTGCAGGCACTATCAATGATACCTAGGGGTTCATGGGGCGATGTTTCTAGGAGCTTTACCATGATCCGATGGGTAAGTCCGAAATTGTGATTTCGGAGTCACAATGGTTGTGGGCCCACGGCTAGCTGTATCCCTGAATCATTGAGGGTCACACAAGTACTGGATTCATTATTCCCGCACGGAAACTGAGCTCAATGTGTTGAGCATAGGAGGAGGAATTTAGGGATTGCGACTTCCTAAAAGTCAACAGGGGTCAAATTGCGATTTCCCATAGTTGAGGGGCCAAACTGCAATTTTGGACTAGGTGGTCTGAAAAATTGTTTTCACATCATAATAATAAGTTTTGGAAACTGTGTAGATCGGTCCGATCAGATCGTCAATCGGAGTTATGATGAAGCCACGGTGATAGGGATGAACCGAATGTTCATATGTTGGACTGGGCCCGCCCCAGGTCAAATGGGCCGGTTCAAGCCCATCACACCTATACTAATACATGGTCTAGGGTTGTATTGACCACAACTTAACAACACACAAACCCTAGACCTAGCTAGCGCCGCCCCCTCTTCCTCCCATCACCTCACGGCCGCCGCCCCTCCTCCACGCGCCGCCGCGCCGCCGCGATTGATCGTGTGATAGGACTTGTTCCAATCACCTTGACGAGGAGATTCCGTCCATGGTAAATTCGTCAGATCTTCTAGTGCAGACTGACGAAGGAGTCATGATTCCAGTCGTGGACCGGATTCAGGAGATCTACGGGTCGGAGCATGGCGCCTAGATGCCCTATGAATCTGGTCGGAGCATGGCGCCTAGATGCCAGCAATGTGACATATCAAACATCCTATGTATGTTTAATTGTTGTTATTATTATTTATTGAACGATTCCTGGTGCAAAATTTTGAAACTTCCTCTGCGCCCCGGGAAACGGGATCCGGAATGGTGATGAGTCCAGTGAGGATGTAGACTCGTGGCTCCGGAATATCATCGGTCATTTTTATCGGGTGCAGTATGATGATGATCTTCGGCTGAGTTTAGTGACCCTCTTGCTCAGGAAGGCTGCAGAGCGCTGGTGGCAAGACGCTTCGAGTACTTTGTTGGAGACCGATGTTGGGATCTCTTGGGGCAGTTTTTGCGAGACCTTCCGGCAGGAGTATGTACCCGAGTCTTATGTGAACACCCGGGATCGGGAGTTCGGCCATCTGGAGCAGGGCTCTATGACTGTGAGGGAGTATGCTTGTCAGTTTTCTTCGTTGCTAGCGTACGTTCCTCATGTTTCTGGCCGGGAGAGGGCCAAGCGGACTAGATTTCTTGGGGGCTTGAATGAAGAGTTGTATCAGATGGTGCTGACCAGCAAACCCAAGACGTATTCTGAGGCAGTGTATAGTGCCATCGACATTGAGGAGGGTTTGCATAGCCGTCGTGCTCGTAGGCAGCAGGTGGCTCAGGGTGGTCGTCCCACTGATCAGGGAGCGAAGTCTTCTCAGTCCTCCCAGTCAGCCCATCAGCCCCAGCAGTAGCAGCCGCAGGTGGCACAGCAGTCTGTTAGTCAGAGGTTCCGACCCCACGGTCAGCAGTTCAAGAAGAAGTTGGGTTCTGGCTCTTCTGGTTCAGGCAGCTCGAGTAGCAGTGGTTCTCGGGCTGAGTTCTGTGGTCACTGTGGTGGCAAGCATCCGTCTACATAGTGTGTTGGTGTGCAGGGTTACTGCAACATTTGTGGTCAGTACGGGCATTTTGCTAGAGTGTGTCCGTCAGCTGGATCACAGCAGATCGTGACCCAGCCTCAGGGTCGTGGAGGTCAGTCCAGGGGTCGTTCCCTCAGTTTCAGCAGCCCCGGTTGGGTGAGACTCAGTTTAGGCCGTTTCAGCAGCCTGGTCCATCGCGGTTCGGACAGTCGTCCAGCCTTTCTTTTCTGGACCCCAGCATGCTCAGGTTAACACCATCACTAGGGAGCAGGCCGAGGAGACGCCGAGTCGGGTGATCGCAGGTACTTGCCTTGTTTTTGACTTTACTGCGCGTGTGTTGTTTGACACCGGTGCATCGCATTCTTTTGTTTCTGATTCGTTTGATGTTGAGCATGGTCTGTGTACCATTCCTTTGTGCGATGCTGTTTCTGTATTTACCCCTGGCGGTGTGAGCCTGTTCTCCCAGGAGTTTTTGTTGGATGGTGTGCTGCGTTTTGGCGAGCATGTGTTGGTGGCGAGTTTGATCCGTTTGATGTTGTGGGATTTCGATTGTATTGTTGGGATGGACGTTCTGTCCAAGTATAGGGCCTCCGGGGATTGTTTCCATGGAATTGTGCGCTTTAGGCCTATGTTTGGCGAGAAGTGGGACTTCTACGGCCAGGATTCTCGATCGAAGATCCCGTTAGTCTCAGCGATGGAGATGTTCAGCTTGTTGTCCTTAGGAAATGCTGGTTTCCTGATCTACGCGTTGGATGCGTATTCTTCTTCCCGTGTGCAGCTCAGTGATGTTCCTGTGGTGCGGCATTTTCCCGATGCGTTTCCGGAGGAGATTCCTAGTTTTCCTCCGAGGCGGTAGATTGACTTCAGCATAGAGATGGTGCCTGGCACAGATCCGATTTCTCGTGCCCCGTATCATCTGGCGCCTGCGGAGTTGAGAGAGCTCAAGGTGCAGTTGGACGATTTGCTGGAGAAAGGTTTTATCCGACCTAGTATGTCGCCGTGGGGAGCGCCCATCTTGTTTGTGAAGAAGAAGGATGACTCAATGCGGAGTGCCTTGATTTCCTCCAGTTGAACAAAGCTACTGTCAAGAACAAGTACCATCTACCTATGATCGATGATCTGTTTAATCAACTGCAAGGTTCTGCGATGTACTCGAAGATTGATCTTCGTTCAGGGTATCATCAGCTGAGTGTGAGAGATCAGGATGTCGCGAAGACTGCTCTTCGTACCAGGTATGGGCATTTCGAGTTTCTGGTGATGCCGTTTGGTTTCACCAACGCGCCTGCAGTCTTTATGGATCTGATGAACCGGGTTTTTAGAGAGTTCATTGATCAGTTTGTGATTGTTTTCATTGACGACATCTTGGCTTATTCGAAGAATCCTTTGGAGCATAAGGAGCATTTGCGGATTGTCCTTCAGACGTTGAGAGATCAGCAGTTGTATGCCAAATTCTCCAAGTGCGAGTTTTGGCTGGATCGCGTCGTATTCTTGGGACATGTGATTTCAGCCGAGGGGATTTCAGTGGATCCCAGTAAGGTTGATGCTGTTCTGAACTGGGAGCGTCTCAGAAATGTTTCCGAGATTCGCAGTTTCTTGTGTCTAGTGGGCTATTACCGTCGTTTCATCAAAGGTGTTTCTAGCACAGAAGGACAAGAAGTTTGTGTGGACTGAGCAGTGCGAGAATGCCTTTCAACTGCTCAAGGAGAAGTTGACTACTGCACCTGTGTTAGCTCTGACGTCCGGTTCAGGTGGTTTCGTTGTTTGTTCTGACGCTTCTCTCAATGTATTGGGTTGTGTGTTGATGCAAAATGGCCGAGTCATTGCGTATGCCTCGCGGCAGTTGAAACCGCACGAGACTCGTTATCCAATCCATTATTTGGAACTTGCAGTGGTGGTTTTTGCGCTGAAGATCTGGCATCACTACCTGTATTGTAACGCCCCAAAATCCCTAGGACCATATTTATGCATTTCATAAATCATATGGGCCATTTTGGCAATTTAAATATTATGTATCTGCTGAATTGTTGATATCAACAGGTAAGATGCGCTGCGGCTGATTCCAGCAGGTGACTCCAAGTAGCGATGCACGAGCTGGTTCTAAATCTATTAAAAGATGTTTTATGGAGGTGAAATGCTTTCTTTGAGAGAAGGTTTGGTGTTTTACAAATTAAAATGATATGAGGGAAATTTTACTAAATTTCAAAGGTGTGTCATGCTTGATTTCACAAGAAGCATGCCACTAATCCCTTTCATATAAAAACCTATTTTCAAAGTAAGATTTTCATCATTTGCAAAGAAAAGTTTTAAAGTATTCTTCAAAGAAATTTCAGAAAAGTTCGTGCGTTGCTCAAAGGGAGGATTTCTACAGGAATTTGCTGTTGTTGCAAAGCTTCAATTAAGGCACGTAAAAGCTGATCTTTTTCTACACCACTTGAAGCATATATTGTGTTTTAATGGATCTGCTTGCCTGTGTGTTATGGATACATTTAAAGTTCATGTTTGAAATGATTTAGACATGATAAGGAAGGAAAGATGGGTTCGAAAATGATGTTTTGATGTTTATGATGCTTCCAGTATGTTTTTCAGAAAGTTTATGAAGTTTTATATGTACTGAGGATTCGAATTTATTTCCAGAAATGCTATGAAAGTTCTTCTTACAGTAGCTGTAATATTAGAATTTGATAACTGTGTAATTGGTAGTTGCTGGTTGAATCATTGGTATGGTTTGATAGGCAACAGCTGATTGGATTCTTGTCTTGCGACTGGTTCCTATTTGTTGCGACTGGTACTATTCATTTCAGCAGGTATTAGTCTTGCGACTGGTACTATTCATTTCAGCATGTATTAGTCTTGCGACTGGTACTATTCCTTGCGACTGGTTTCCTTTCAACCAGTTCCATTTTAACGATATGTTTCTAAAGTTGAATTCGATACTCAGTGAAGTCTTAAAATGGGAAGCAAATTTTTAAAATGAGGGAACCCGATGATTTACAGAAATGTTTAAAGAAAAACTTGTTAAGAAACAAAAAATGTTTTAGATTATGGCATAGATAGTTACGGTCACCAAGGAGAAGGGTGAGCAGTTGTCGAAGATGTCGACTGCCCTTTCATATGAGCTATATGTTAAAACTGATATCGGGAGTCATTTTGATCAAAGTGCAAATTGGACCACATAGAACTTATATGCCATGATCAACTGAAAATGAAATTGAAAGAAATGAGAAGCTGGGCTGTCTTACCCTGTTTCCTCCATTGAAATTCTTACGAAAATGACATTGTATATTGAAATTCCTTAACATATGAATTGCTCAGATGTCTGCCTGCGTTTTATGAAATTGTTACTACTCAGATTTTACTTGCTGAGCCTTTAGGCTCACTAGCTTTTAAAAGGGTGCAGGTACGACAACTGGTGGAGGAACAGCAGGTGAAACTTGAAATCAGCAGATGGGTGGCGTTGTGTTTATCCAAGTCCTACGTTTTCCGTGTCTAAGTTGTATCGTTTTGATTAGGTTGTACTGTATTAAATCAATATCAATGGTTGTATATTTACATAGAATAACAGCTGTTGTAAACCGCAATTGCAAAGTTATATGAAATACTCTGTTTTCCGCAAATGTTTTAGCAATAGCGCGCGAACTTAAGTACCTGCTGATCTTCGAATTTGCCTTGTGTTTTGTTTCCTTTGAGTTATAAGAAATGCAGCTTATAACAAATTATCTTTTAGTCCTTCTTTATTCAAAAGTTTTTGTTTACCCAAATTCTCGTGGCCCCGTTGGGTTCGAGCGTCACAGTTGTAAACCGCAATTGCAAAGTTATATGAAATACTCTGTTTTCCGCAAATGTTTTAGCAATAGCGCGCGAACTTAAGTACCTGCTGATCTTCGAATTTGCCTTGTGTTTTGTTTCCTTTGAGTTATAAGAAATGCAGCTTATAACAAATTATCTTTTAGTCCTTCTTTTATTCAAAAGTTTTTATTCACCGAAATTCTTGTGGCTGGGGTGGGGAAAAATTGGTATCGCACGAATTGTTTAAAAGTTTAGAGCTTAAACTTCAAGGGCATAAGATTACTGCTGATTTAATTGCCAATGCAGAATTGAATTCCTTCAACTATATCATCGTTAGCCGCTACTGATAGGCCCCAGCTGTCTATAGTAGAAGTAGCAAATCCCTGAAGTAGTAGAAGTAGCAAATGAATTCCCTGAAGTTTTTCCAGAAGATATTCAAGGATTGTCACCAGACAGGGAGTTGGAGTTTTCCATTGATCTAATCCCAGGAGCTGCTCCAGTATCTAGACCACCATATCGGTTAGCTCCAACAGAGATGAAAGAATTGAAAGAACAGATACAGGACCTGTTGGAAAAAGGATTTGTTCGACCCAGTACTTCGCCATGGGGAGCCCCTGTTTTGTTTGTAAAGAAAAAGGATGGGAGTATGAGATTATGTATAGATTATCGAGAGTTAAATAAATTGACAATTTAAGAATAAGTATCCATGACCTAGGATAGAAGATCTTTTTGACCAATTAAGAGGGTCTGTAGTATTTTCTAAGATTGACTTGAGGTCAGGATACCATCAGTTAAAGATTAAGGCTGCTGATGTTTACAAAACAGCCTTTAGAACTAGATATGGCCATACGAATTTTTGGTTATGCCCTTTGGACTTACAAATGCTCCATCAGCATTTATGGACTTAATGAATAGGGTCTTTCAACCATATCTAGATCAGTTTGTAGTAGTATTTATCGATGATATCTTAGTCTATTCTAAGACTCAGCAGGAGCATGTTCAACATTTAAGAATCGTGCTCCAGATTTTAAAAGGCAAGCAATTGGTTGCTAAATTCAGCAAATGTGATTTTTGGATGGAAAAAGTATCGTTCCTAGGCCATATAATTTCTAGGGATGGAATAGAAGTCGACCCTGCTAAAGTGGAAGCGGTTCGCGACTGGCCAGCACCAAAGAATGTCACAGAGATAAGAAGTTTCTTGGGTTTAGCTGGATATTATCGACAGTTTATCCAAGGATTTTCCAAGATTGCTGTTCCCCTGACTACGCTTACAAGGAAGCAAGTGAAGTATAACTGGACAGAAGAGTGTCAAACCAGTTTTGACAAATTGAAGCAAGCGCTGAATTGTATATTAAAGAAATAGTGAGACTACATGGTGTTCCAATCTCCATTGTATCAGACAGAGATCCTAAGTTTACATCAGCCTTTTGGAAAAGTCTACATAAAGCTATGGGTACAAGATTAATGTTCAGCACTGCGTTTCACCCTCAAACTGATGGACAATCGGAAAGGGTGATCCAAATTTTAGAAGATTTGCTCAGAGCATGTATTGTAGATTTTTCAGCAGGTGAAGTTTTGTATGGCCGGAAGTGTAGAATACCACTTCACTGGGATGAAGTTGGTGAAAGAGCTGGTTTAGGACCTGATGTTGTGGAACAAACAGCAGCAGCTGTTAGAAGAATAAAGGAAAGAATGAAAACAGCTCAAAGTCGACAGAAGAGTTATGCAGATAATCGAAGAAGGGAGCTGAATTTTGATATAGGTGATCGAGTATTTTTGAGAATAGCTCCGATGAAGGGAGTTATGCTTTTTGGAAAGAAAGGGAAGTTGAGTCCAAGGTATATTGGACCCTTCGAGATATTAGAGAAGGTAGGAACGCTCGCCTATTGATTGGCGCTGCCTCCACAAATGTCAGCAGTGCACACTGTTTTTCACGTATCAGCTTTGAGGAAATATATTCCCCACCCTTCGCATGTGCTAAGTTATGAGCCGATTCATTTAGCTCCAGATTTAAGCTATGAAGAGCGACCAGAAAGAATTGTCCTCCGAGAAATTAGAAGACTAAGAAATCGTAGCATTCCTATGGTTAAGATACAATGGTCCAACCAGTCGGAGCGAGAAGCAACGTGGGAAACAGAAGCTGATATGCTAAGTCTTTACCCATATTTATTTGGTACGCAAATTTCGAGGACGAAATTTCAATAAGGAGGGTAGAGTTGTAACGCCCTAAAATCCCTAGGACCATATTTATGCATTTCATAAATCATATGGGCCATTTTGGCAATTTTAATTATTATGTATCTGCTGAATTGTTGATATCAGCAGGTAAGATGCGCTGCGGCTGATACCAGCAGGTGACTCCAAGTAGCGATGCACGAGCTGGTTCTAAATCTTTTAAAAGATGTTTTAAGGAGGTGAAATGCTTTCTTTAAGAGAAGGTTTGGTGTTTTACAAATTAAAATGATATGAGGGAAATTTTACTAAATTTCAAAGGTGTGTAATGCTTGATTTCACAAGTAGCATGCCACTAATCCCTTTCATATAAAAAATCTGTTTTCTAAAGTAAGAATTTTCTATCATTTGCTAAAGAAAACGTTTTCTTTAAGTTATAGAAAGATCAGCATGTAGCCTTATTATTCCATCTGCTGATCACTCCAACGACATCGTTTCACTTTATATTTATTTAAAAGATCTCGTGACTGGTTCCTATTTGTTGCGACTGGTACTATTCATTTCAGCAGGTATTAGTCTCGCGACTGGTACTATTATTTGCGACTGGTTTCCTTTCAACCAGTTCCATTTTAACGATATGTTTCTAAAGTTGAATTCGATACTCAGTGAAGTCTTAAAATGGGAAGCAAATGTTTAAAATGAGGGAACCCGATGATTTACAGAAATGTTTAAAGAAAAGCTTGTTAAGGAACAAAAGATGTTTTAGATTATGGCATAGATAGTTACGGTCACCAAGGAGAAGGGTGAGCAGTTGTCGAAGATGTCGACTGCCCTTTCATATGATCTATATGCTAAAACTGATATCGGGAGTCATTTTGATCAAAGTGCAAATTGGAACACATAGAACTTATATTCCATGATCAACTGAAAATGAAATTGAAAGAAATGAGAAGCTGGGCTATCTTCCCCTGTTTCCTCCATTGAAATGCTTACGAAAATGACATTGTATATTGAAATTCCTTAACATATGAATTGCTCAGATGTCTGCCTGCGTTTTATGAAATTGTTACTACTCAGATTTTACTTGCCGAGCCTTTAGGCTCACTAGCTTTTAAAATGGTGCAGGTACGACAACTGGTGGAGGAAAAGCAGGTGAAACTTGAAATCAGCAGATGGGTGGCGTTGTGTTTATCCAAGGCCTACGTTTTCCGTGTCTAAGTTGTATTGTTTTGATTAGGTTGTACTGTATTAAATCAGTAGCAATGGTTGAATATTTACATAGAATAACAGCTGTTGTAAACCGCAATTGCAAAGTTATATGAAATACTCTGTTTTTCGCAAATGTTTTAGCAGTTAGCGCGCGAACTTAAGTACCTGCTGATCTTTGAATTTGTCTTGTGTTTTGTCTAAGTTGTATTGTTTTGATTAGGTTGTACTGTATTAAATCAGTAGCAATGGTTGAATATTTACATAGAATAACAGCTGTTGTAAACCGCAATTGCAAAGTTATATGAAATACTCTGTTTTTCGCAAATGTTTTAGCAGTAGCGCGCGAACTTAAGTACCTGCTGATCTTTGAATTTGTCTTGTGTTTTGTTTCTTTTGAGTTATAAGAAATGCTGCTTATAACAAATTATCTTTTAGTCCTTCTTTTATTCGAAAATTTTTATTCACCCAAATTCTTGTGGCCCCGTTGGGTTCGGGCGTCACATGTATGGCGAGCAACTTGTGGTGTACTCGGACCACAAGAGTTTGCAGTATCTTTTTTCGCAGCCTGACTTTAACATGAGACAACGTCGTTGGATTGAGCTGCTAAAGGACTTTGATTGCGAAATCAAGTACCATCCTGGGAAGTCGAATGTAGTGGCTGATGCTTTGAGCTGCAAGGCTAGTGAGATGCTTGCATCGTTGTACATCTCTAAGGATCAGGAGCATCTTAACACTACAGGTTGGAGATTCTACTCGGCTGAGGATTGTGTGGTGGTTTCTTCTTTCCAAGTGGAGCCGCAAATTGTTTCTACCATTCGAGCAGCTCAGAGGACTGATCCGTTTATCCACGAGTTGAAGTTGAAGGTCAGGGCTGGCGAACTTGAGGATTATTCTATCTCGTCCGATGGTTGCTTGAGGGTTTGTGGCAGGCTGGTTGTGCCAAACCTCATTGATTTGAAGGAGGAGATCCTTCGGGAAGCGCACTGTAGCAGACATAGTGTTCATCCTGGTGCACGGAAGATGTACCATGCGTTGAAGCCGCACTTCTGGTGGGATGGCCTAAAGAGCGACGTTGCTGGATTTGTTGCTCGATGTTTGAATAGTCAGATGGTTAAGGCCGAAAGGATGAGACCTGGTGGTCTGTTGTAGAGTTTGGAAGTGCCCCAATGGAATTGGGAGCACATAGCGATGGATTTCGTGACGCATCTGCCTCGTTCCAGCAGAGGATGTGATGCTATTTGGGTGGTTATAAACCGACTGTCGAAGTCTGCACATTTTATTCCCCATGGGATGACCTTCTCGTTGAAGATAATGGCAAATCTGTACGTGGATTTTGTGGTGAGATTGCACGGTGTGCCTGTTTCGATTGTTTCCGACCAAGATCCGAGGTTTACTTCCAGGTTTTGGAAGAGTTTGCAAACAGCTTTGGGTACCAGATTGGCTATGAGCACAGCGTGGGGGATAAGCAGCTCTCTTCCCCAGAATTTGTGCAGCAAATGAGAGATCAGGTGGACTAGATTTGTGAGACCTGGATTTAATGGAAGATTAATTTTAGGTTGATCGGTTTTAAGAATTTTGGAAGTTTTCATAATTTTGGTATTTGTGAGTTAGCAGCTGGTTGGTAGTGAAAACCATTCGTAGCGTGTATTTGTAATGCGGGAGATCAAACACCGTCGTTTTGGCGTGAGTGACTAGTCGTTGGCAAAGTCTGCCAGCAGATAGTATGTTGTTTGCATGAGTTGGGTAGGATCTGCCAGCTGCAACGCTTTGCTAAGGAATTCCAAAACGGTGACGTTTTGTAAGGCATCGACTGGGTTATATCTCTTAACAGCAAGCTCCTGTATCAAAGTGCAATACGCCGTCGTTTGGATTAGTGGAGGCGACGTCGTTTTGGTTAGCGCTAAGAAATCAGTAGCTGGTGTGTTTGCCCCTAGTAGCGATCAGTCGTTGCTTGTGTTAGTTCAATAGATTTTCTGACGTGGTTAAGCGACGCCGTTTAGATTAGTTGAAACGCTGCGTTTTGATGTCGCGTCTGGTACCAGCTGCAAGGATCTGTTGCGTTGTTGAGAAATCCAGTTGCTGGTTTTGGTTAACCAGCTGTTGACAGATAGGATGACGTAAGCTGTGCGATGTCGTTTATTTAAGTCGCTGCGACACCGTTTTGCTTAGTGTTATTTGAGAATTCAGCAGTTGGTTTGTTTGCATCCGCTGGTTGTATTTTTCAGCCAGTGTCGACTGGTTTGTCGGTGGGATCTATTATCAGCAGTTGAGAGTGTATATATATTGGAAGACTTGATCTTCGATTGATCTATTAGATTCCCATACTTAGCGAAATATTCTCTCGATTGTCGACCTCTGTTCTTTGAACCCTAGTACTGTTCACCGTGAGTTTCTTCGGAAAATTCCCGTCGTTTCCAGCCATTGTTTAATACGTTTGAGGTAGCGTTGGACTCCTCTCGAGAAGCTCTTACATTCCATACCACTTTTGGAGGCTGTGGCTGTCTAGTTGAGGAACGCGAAGTTGCTGCCGATCGTGCGTGTTGTAGTGCAGGTAGAACTTCGTTCCTTTGTGATGAGATTTTATTCCTAGCCTTGGTTTAAGCTTCCAGTAAGTTGTTTTGGTAGTAATTGCGTTGGTTGAGCGTGGCTCCCAGCCGTGAGCTTCTGTTAGCATCCCTGAGAATTATGCTTCGTTTTTTAGCAGGTTTTTAACCAGAATTCTTGGGATCCCTTTGTGGTAATTGTTGCGCAGGTTTAAGGTACGGATCTTGAGCTTGTGATAGCGGAAGTTGCATGAGATATTATGTGAAGTTGCTGGGATGTTTCGGTGAACATGGCTGTGTATTGCTTGCTGAGAATTTGTGTTTATGCTAGCTGTTTTATTGATGTGCATACACGCATTGTTCACGCATTGTTTCAGATCCCTCGTGTATTGTATTTTGCAGCTTCGTATCTTGTATATTGCTGTTATTTATTACCAGGATGCGAGGGCGAGCGGCAATACCGCACTCTCATCTCCCTGCTGGGATCTGTTAGCCACCATGCGCCGAGTGGTTAACTACCACAGTTCATGGGCGAGGCAACGGCAGGTTGAGTTGTTTGATGCATCTAGTATTTGGGTGTTGTGTCAAGGAGAGTGGCTCATTACCACACTTTGAACACACCCCGTGGCCATTGATTCATTGCAGATCTCGTGGAGCTATGTTTGAGTTCCTTGGCTCCCTTGTTGGTTGTAGCCTTCAGCTGTTATCCGGTGTCTCATGCATAGCATCTGCATTTTATCTTATGCATTTCTTTTAGCTATTTCAGTTGCTCTCCGTACTGGGGTTTGACCCCATGTCCCTCTAGGGCTTGGTTGTTTTCCTTGTTTGTGTTGTTTTCATGGAACCCAGGTTTTACAGCTGGTCGTGGTTTTAACCCAGCTGGAGGTGCCCCAGGAGGTGGTTAGAGTATCCCAGTTGCGTATAGCATATTTATATGTATCAGTATTATTAGCCAAGGGATGCCCTGTGCTTTGTCGTTGTATTCTGTTGATGGAGTCTGATACATGTTGTTGGTTGTTGTTATGCTATACTGTGTATTGTTGGCTGGTAGCCGAGTTTGGTTGTTTTTATAAACTGGGATATATTTTGTGTATCGCGCCATTTTAAATTATATTGTTTTAAACGTCAGGCCAAAAGTGAAAATTTTACCCGCTTTTTGATAGCTTCCGCGTGTGTTTGTATGTTTTATCTCTGATGTGAGCACGAGGCCTGACATGATTCGCCAAAGATTGAAAGCTGCTCAAGATCGCCAAGCCAGTTATGCGAATAAGAGGCGTAGGCCTTTAGAGTTTGAGGTTGGTGATCTAGTTTTCCTTAAGGTTTCCCCTTTCCACAGTGTTATGAGATTTGGTCTCAAGGGTAAGTTAGCTCCTCGCTATGTTGGTCCTTATGAGATCATAGAGAGGATTGGTCCTTTGGCTTATCGGCTATTGTTGCCACAAGATTTGTCTTCCTTAAATGATGTGTTTCATGTTTCGATGCTGAGGAAGTATGATCTAGATCCCTCGCATATGTTGAGAACTGACGAGGTTGAGTTAGATAGGACTTTGAGCTATGTTGAGTATCCCTTGCAGATCTTGGATAGAAAAGAGAAACAGCTGAGGAATAAACCATTCCCTTGGTGATGGTTCAGTGGAGCAAGCACGGTAGAGAAGAAGCTACTTGGGAACTGGAAGAGAAGATGCAGCGTGAGTGGCCGTATCTGTTTGAGTAGATGTTGTTTTAGTTCCAGTAGTTGCTTGGATTTCGTTCCCCAGTTATCTTGAACTCTTGTTTTGGAGTTGATTGATTTCGAGGACTAAATCCTCTTTTAGTGGGGGAGAGATGTGAGACCCGAAAGCTGATAAGATTAATTGAGTTAATTAATAGGGTTTTGTTGAGATCAGCTTTGAGTTGTTGCGCTTGTTGAAGCTATCGGGTTTTGTTTGTTCTTAGAACAGCTTTGGTTAGTTGAGTTCTTTCGCGGAAGCTGTTCAGTAGTTTAGAATTTTTTGAGAAAGAGCGTAGAGTTAGCTTTTGGTCATCGCTGAATGTTGGCGTTCCGCAGTGGTGACGTCAGCAGCTATCGCTGAGTGGTTGTTTCAGCAGTCGTAGTGAGATCAGCAGTCGCTGAGCAGTAGCGACTGCGCTAGCGTGTTTCAGTAGCAGGTGCTTGTACCTTGTCGTTTGGATTAGTTGAAACGATAACGTTTTGGGGTTAGCGAAGAAGATCAGCTGTGAGTTGCGTTAGCATCAGCTGGGTGAGAGAACTGTTGTAGCGTTGCTATCAGATGTTGGTTAGTATTCAGCATTGAGTAGCGGGTGACGTGTCCAGTTGTGACAGTAGTTCTCTGCGACGTCGTTTGAGCGCTGTTTTGGCTTAGTGAGATATCTGTTGCAAGATCTGCTTTGCGAGTGGGAATATCAGTTGCGATAGTTTAAGTTGTCGGTGGAGCTTTTCCTATTTCCTGTCAGCAGTGAGATTAAATAGGGAGCTTGGCCTTGTTCTCTATCATTGTTCCCGACACTTAGAATATTTGCCGATTGCCAATTCTGTCGCGATACCCTAGCTACTGTTCACCGAACCTTATCTTCTTCGATTGTCGATGGTAGACAGCTCCGACGAGAGCGAGAGTGGTAGAGTTGGACTCCTCTTGCTGAGACACTTCGTTTGGATATTGTTTTCGAACGTTTTCTTGAAGCTGGTGAGGTGCGCGAAGATATCTCCCTTGTGTAATCTGTTAGCATAAGCGTCGGATTTTGCTTCTAGGATTTTGGGGTGGTGGATCTGCGTCATTGTGGCAATATTCTTGTAGTAATTGTTGCCCAAATATTTGAGGAACGGATGTGAGTTTTTTTACAGCTTAGGGTTGAGCATGGATTATATGCTTGGCTGTGTGTGTGCTCTGTGCTGTTATTACTTGTGCCTGTGTTATAATATCAGTTGTTGCATTTCATACACGCATATTGCTGTCGAGCCTTGTTTTGCTAGCTATGCCTGTTATGTTGGATTTTAAGTACCAGGATGCAATGTTCAAGGACGAGTGGGTAGTTCCCGTATACCTTGGAGGCTGAGCGGGTAACTCGCGTACCTCATATCCTTGCTGGGATCTGTTAGCCACTATGAGCGGATTGAGTAGCTCCCACACCTCATGAGTTGGGCAACAGCAGGTTGAGCTGTGTTTGCATCGGGTGCCGTGTGCTGAAACGAGTGGGTAGCTCCCATATACTCACACACCCCGTGGCCACAGTTTTTCAGTTGTATCTGTTCTTGATCTTCTTTGAGATTCTGGCTCCCTGCCATTGGTTGTAGCCTTCTGTTTGTATTCAGCTGTTCATGCATAGCATTTGCATACTATCTGTTGCTTTCCATTTTCTATTTTATATTGCTCTCCGTACTGGGGTTTGACCTCATGTCCCTCTGGGGATTGGTATTTGTTTGCTTCTGTATGTGTTTCAGGTTACCATGGTTATTCAGCTGGTCGTGGAGTTGACCCAGCTGGAGGCGCCCCAGAAGGTGGTTAGACTGTCCCAGTTAGCGTATAGCATATATGCATATGCATTGTTAGCCGGGGACTGCCCTGTGCTTTATTGTATTTCGATTGCATTCTGTAGTGCTTGTATCTGTTGAATGTTGTACTGTTGTACTGAGTAATTGTAAACTGTAATATTTTGAGTTACGATATTTTAAATTATGTAATCTTTCAGTCAGGCCAAAAGAGAAAGTTTTAGCCACTATTATATTGCTTCCGCAATTGTTTGCGTGGTTTTACTCTGTGATTGAGCACGAGGCCTGACATTTTTGGTATCAGAGCTTAAGCTGGGATAAGCTCAATTTCTTTTGACCACACTCGAGTCTAGGCACAGTGTTGCTTGTTGAATGTGCATGACTATGTGAACTGTTGTACTGAGTAATTGTAAACTGTAATATTTTGAGTTACGATATTTTAAATTATGTAATCTTTCAGTCAGGCCAAAAGAGAAAGTTTTAGCCACTATTATATTGCTTCCGCAATTGTTTGCGTGGTTTTACTCTGTGATTGAGCACGAGGCCTGACATTTTTGGTATCAGAGCTTAAGCTGGGATAAGCTCAATTTCTTTTGACCACACTCGAGTCTAGGCACAGTGTTGCTTGTTGAATGTGCATGACTATGTGATTTTCTTGTTCTGAGAATATATTTCTTGATCTGTGATCTTACCCTCTTAGTATCTTCCAAGATGCCGCCAAGACGTAGGGGTAGAGGTAGAGGGAATTTTCAGCTGGAATCCGAGGGTCAGAACGATGAGGATCTGCGTAGCATTCCTAGTCGTAGACGTACCAGACAAGTCGAGGATGAGGTAGATGAGCTGGCAGCCCATGTGGACGACATGGAACTTGTGATGGCGAGGTTTCAGCGGATGAATCCTCAGACATTTAATGGTGATGAGCCTAGTTCCGATGCGGAGTCCTGGTTGTAGCATATTATCGGGTTGTTTGATCGTGTCAGGTATGACGAAAAGCGCAGGTTGAGTCTAGCTACGTTTCAGTTGAGGAGGAATGCGGAGCGTTGGTGGAGAGGCTATTCGAGGACTCTTGAGGAGACTATAGTAGGGATCTCGTGGAACAACTTTTGTACTGCCTTCTGTCAGGAGTACGTTCCGGAATCCTTTGTGAACGCCAGGGAGCATGAGTTTGATAACCTAGTGCAGGGGGCTCTGTCTGTAGGAGAGTATTCTCTGAGATTTTCTTTTCTTCTTGCGTATGTTCCGCAAGTTTCTGGCCGAGAGAAGGCGAAGAGGAACAAGTTCTTGGAAGGGTTGAATGAGGAATTGTATTCGTTGGTGCTGGCGAGTTCACCGGCTAGCTATGAAGAAGCGGTGGATAAGGCTATTGACATTAAGGAGGGACTGCAGAACCGTAGGTCTCTTGTTAGGCCGCAAGTGGTGCAAGGTAACCGTCCCATGGTTTCGGGGGTGCAACCTTCCCAGTCTGTGGAGTCGTATCAGCCACCCCAACAACAAGTAGCCCAGCAGCCTGGACACCAGAGGTTTAGATCTCGTGGTCATCAGTCAAGAAGAAGTCTGGTTCTAGTTCTTCTGACTCGGGTAGTTCTAGCAGTGGTAGTAGTTCCAAGGTCGAGTATTGTGGCCAGTGTGGTGGAAGACATCCTATAGTGCATTGTGTGGGTGTGCAAGGTTCGTGTAACGTCTGTGGTCAGTATGGACACTTTGCGAGAGCGTGTCCTTTGTCTGGATCGCAGCATACAGCTGCCCCACCGCAGGGTCGAGGTGGATCGTCTAGAGGTCGTTCTTCTTTTCCGGTTCAGCAGCAGAGTTAGGGAGCCGCAGTTTAGGCCATTCCAGCAGCCTGGTCCTTCGCGGTTTGGACAGACTTCCCAGCCTCAGTTTTCAGGACCTCAGTTTGCCCAAGTGAATGCCATGACGAGGGAGCAAGTGGAGGGCACGCCAGGAGGAGGATTGATCGCAGGTACTTGGTTTGTTTTTTATTTTCCTGCACGTGTGTTGTTTGATACAGGAACATCACATTCGTTTATTGCTGATGCATTTGGGGTTGAGAATGGTTTGCATACCACATCTTTGTGTGATGTTGTGTCTGTAGCAACTCCTACCTGCGCGAGCCTGTACTCACAAGAGATTTTATTGAATGGCATTCCTAGGTTTGGTGACAATGTATTGCTAGTGAACCTGATCAGGCTAGTGATGTGGGATTTCAATTGCATAGTGGGAATGGACGTGTTGTATAGCTATAGGGCCACTGTGGATTGTTTCCATGGTGTTGTGCGATTTAGGCCCCAGTCTGGCGAGAAATGGAATTTCTATGGCCAAGATTCCCAGTCCAAGATTCTTTTAGTCTATGAGATGGAGATGTTTAGCCTGTTGTCATTAGAGAATGCTGGATTTATGATCTATGCTTGGATGCGTCTAGTCTATGAGATGGAGATGTTTAGCCTGTTGTCATTAGAGAATGCTGGATTTATGATCTATGCTTGGATGCGTCTTCTTATTCTCACGTAGAGCTTAGTAAGGTTCCCGTTGTCCGCCATTTCCCGAATGTGCTTCCGGAGGAGATTCCTGGTTTTCCTTCGCAGAGGGAGATAGATTTCAGCATTGAGTTGGTACCTGGTACAGCTCCGATCTCGCGTGCTCCGTATCATTTAGCGCCTGCTGAGTTTAGGGAGCTTAAGGTTCAGCTTAGTGATTTGCTGGAGAGGGTATTCATTAGGCCGAAATGTCCCCGTGGGGAGCGCCTATCTTGTTTGTGAAGAAGAAGGACGGGTCGATGAAGATGTGTATCGACTTTAGGCAGTTGAATAAGGCGACAGTGAAGAATAAGTACCCTTTGCCTAGGATCGATAACTTGTTTGATCAGCTTCAGGGTTCAGCTGTGTTTTATAAGATCTATTTGCGTTCGGGGTACCATCAGTTGCGCATTCAAGAGCGGGATGTGGCGAAGACTGCGTTTCGTACGAGGTACGGGCATTATGAGTTTTTAGTTATTCCTTTTGGTTTGACGATGCCCCGACAGTTTTCATGGATCTGATGAATAGAGTCTTTAGAGAGTTCATCGATCAGTTTGTGATTGTGTTTATCGATGATATTTTTTGTACTCTAAGACTCCGATGCAGCACAAAAAACATTTGAAGTTGGTTCTTCAGACGCTACGAGATTCGCAACTGTATGATAAGTTCTTCAAGTGCGAGTTTTGGTTAGACCGAGTTGTGTTTCTGGGTCATGTGATATCAGTTGATGGTATTTCTGTAGATCACAGTAAGGTTGAGGCTGTGATTAACTGGGAGCGTCCCAAGAATGTTTCCGAGATTCGTAGATTCTTGGGTTTGGCTGGCTATTATCGGCGCTTTATAGAGGGATTCTCTAGTAAAACTTAGCCAATGACGCAGTTGACTCAGAAAGACAAGAGGTTTATTTGGACTGAGCAATGCGAGAATAGTTTTCAATTGCTCAAGTAGAAGCTGACTACTGCGCCTGTGTTAGCTTTACCATCTTGTTCAGGTGGTTTTGTGGTTTGTGCAGATGCTTCCTTGAATGGATTGGGTTGTGTGTTGATGCAGCATGGTCGAGTCATTATGTATGCCTCTCGTCAATTGAAACCTCATGAGACTCGTTACCCAGTTCATGATTTGGAATTGGCAGCAGTGGTTTTTGCCTTGAAGATTTGGCGCCACTACCTGTATGGCGAGCAAGTTGTGGTGTATTCAGACCACAAGAGCCTTCGGTATCTGTTTTCTCAGTCAGATTTGAAGTACATGGATGGAGCTGCTTAAGTATTTTGATTATGAAATCCAATATCAGCCTGGGAAGATGAATGTAGTCGCTGATGCATTGAGCAGAAAGGCTCAAGTAGCGATGCTGGCTTCGTTGCAGATTTCGAAGGTCCATGAACATCTAAACTCTACTGGTTGGCGATTTTACCCTGCTGAGGATTATGTTGTGGTGTCTTCTTTACAAGTTGAGCCCCAGATTGTTGCAAGCATTAGAGAAGCTCAGATGACAGATCCCTCCATCCATGAGTTGAAGATGAAGGTGAGAGCTGGACAGTTAGAGGATTATTCTGTCTCATCAGATGGTTGTTTGAAGTTTCGTGGCAGGTTGGTTGTGAAAAATATGGTAGATTTGAAGGATGAGATCTTGAGAGAAGCGCACTGCAGTAGACTTAGTGTCCATCCTGGTGCGAGAAAGATGTATCATGCCTTGAAGCAGCATTACTGGTGGGCAAGTTTGAAGAGTGATGTTGCTGATTTTGTAGCCCGTTGTCTGAATTTTCAGCAGAAAAAGGCTGAGAGGATGAGACCTGGTGGTTTGTTACAAAGCTTAGAGGTGCCCCAATGGAATTGGGAGCACATAGCTATGGTTTTTGTAACGCATTTACCTCATTCCAGCAGAGGTTGTGATGCGGTTTGGGTGGTAATAGACAGATTGTCGAAGTCTGCGCACTTCATTCCCTACAACATGACCTATTCTTTGAAGAAGATGGCGAAGCTGTACATAGATTTCGTGGTGAGATTGCATGGCGTGCCTGTTTCGATCATTTCAGATCGTGATCCTAGGATTACTTCCAGGTTTTGGAATAGTTTGTAAACAGCTTTGGGTACCAGATTGGCGATGAGTACAGCGTATCACCCTCAGACAGATGACCAATCTGAGAGAACTATCCAGATTTTTGAGGACATGTTGAGAGCTGTTGTAATGGATTTTAGTGGTAGCTGGCAAGATTCGTTGTCTTTGGTTGAGTTTTCCTACAATAACAGCTATCAGGTCACGATTGGTATGGCACCATTTGAAGCTTTGTATGGCAGAATGTGTAGATCGCCTGTATGTTAGGAAGAAGTGAGGGAGAAGCTTCTGTCTTCTCCAGAATTTGTGCAGTAGATGAGAGATCAAGTGGATCTGATTCACCAGCGAATAAAAGCTGCACAAGATCGCCAAGCTAGTTATGCGAATAAGAGGCGTAGGCCTTTAGAATTTGAGGTTGGTGATCTAGTTTTCCTTAAGGTTTCCCCTTTTCCCAGTGTTATGATATTTTGTCTCAAAGGAAAATTGGCTCCTCGTTATGTTGGACCCTATGAGATAGCTGAGAGGATTGGCCCTTTGGCATATCGGTTGTTGTTGCCACCAGATTTGTCCTCTTTGCACGATGTGTTTCATGTGTCAATATTGAGGAAGTATGAGCCAGATCCCTCGCATGTGTTGAGAACTGATGAAGTGGAGCTAGATAGAACTTTAAGATATGTTGAATATCCTTGAAGATCTTAGATAGAAAAGAGAAACAGCTGAGGAATAAGACCATTCCCTTGGTGATGGTCCAGTGGAGCAAGCATGGTATAGAGGAAGCTACTTGGGAACTGGAAGAGAAGATGCAGCGTGAGTGGCCGCATCTGTTTTCATGAGTGTAGTATCAGATTCCAGTAGTTGTTTTGTTGCTTGGGGTTGTTTTCCCAGTTATCTTGAACTCTTGGTTTGGTTGAGTTTGTTCAGATCTGAAGTTTTTGATTTCGAGGACGAAATCCTATTTTAGTGGGGGAGAGATGTGAGATCCGAAAAGTTACGAAATATTAATGCATTAATCGGATTTTATGAGATTCAGATTTGAGCGAGCAAATATGGATGAGCTAGCTTTGAGTTGGTATGCTTGGCGAAGCTATCGGGTTTGTATAAGTCCTGAAATCAGCCTTGGATCAATTTAGATTTTCAACGGGATCTGATCAGATGTGAGTGTTGGCCATTGCTCAGTGATCGCGTTCAGCAGTGGTGATGGAATCTGTTGTTGCTAGGCAGATGTGAGTAAGCTAGCGGGTTTCTGTAGCGAGTAGCTAAACTACGTCGTTTGTATTAGTTGGAACGACAGCGTTTTGGTTTAGCGAGTGAGATTCAGATTTGAGACGTTGGTCTTCAGATTTCGGTAGGATTTGAGTGTTGTGATGCTGGTTATCATTTCAAATTTTAGTAGCTGCTGACGTGTCTATATGCAACAGTTTTATATTGCTCTCCGTACTGGGGTTTGACCCCGTGTCCCTCTAGGGCTTGGTATTTGTTTGCCGGTTATGTGTTTAAGGTTACCATGGTTATTCAGCTGGTCGTGGAGTTGACCCAGCTGGAGGTGCCCCATGAGGTGGATAGAGTGTCCCAGTTAGCATATAGCATATATGTATAAGCATTGTAGTTCCCTGTGCTTAATTGTATTCCGGTTGCATTTTGTAGTGCTTGTATCTGTTGAAAGTTGTACTGTTGTACTGAGTAATTGTAAAATGGGATATTTTGAGTATTGCGATATTTTAAATTATGTAATCTTTCAGTCAGGCCAAAAGCGAAAATTTTAGCCACTATTATATTGCTTCCGCTATTTTTGCATGATTTTACTCTGTGATTGATCACGAGGCCTGACAACAACGAAGCATCGACTCCTACATGTATCGGGACCTCACCCAACCCCGCCATCTAATGGCCCCAACTGAGACGGTAAATGGGTCAAAGTGAGGCACCTATCATGTAGAGTCTCAATGACGTTTCGAGTAATGAGGGCTAATCTGTACAACCAAGACATCGGACTTAATCCAATCGACAAATGGTAATCACTTGGAAAATTTCGAACGAGGGTAGTTCGATATATCACCATGTCACTACCCATCTGCATGCTCAGAACAACACTACGTTCCCTACCAATGAAACGTGGTACTTCACATCGCAGATGCTAGTCTCAAGCTCGGGCGGCCCTTATCCACTTTTGGACGGCCAAATTGGTTAGGAACATGTTTAGAATACACAATGACTATTAGATGTGTTTCATGATAGCCATCAAATCAACTATCACATCTAACATACACTATAGTGCATTCAAGGTCTTTATCCAACAATTGCAATCATAATAATGAAGATAAAGAATGCCATAAAAGAATGTGAATTTCATAAATAAAGATCGTTTTACATAGAGTCAACAAGAACCCACACGCCACAAGTTGGCTAGTTGGGCACCTACTCTAACAATCTCCCACTTGCCCTAAAGCCAACTACTCACCAGACGCAGTCCCATTGCTTTGCGATGTTTTTCAAACAATGGTCCTGACAATGGCTTCGTAAGTGGATCAGCAATGTTGTCTGTAGAGGCGACTCTCACAACTGTTATGTCACCTCTAGCCACAATATCCCGGATTATGTGGTATTTCATCAGTATATGTTTGGATCTTTGGTGAGACCTAGATTCCTTTTCTTGCTCAACGGCACCTGTGTTGTCACAGTACACCGGTACTGGACCAACTCCTTCAGGGATTACGCCCAACTCTGGGATGAAATTCCTTATCCAAACCGCTTCTTTAGCAGCAGCTGATGCTGCGATGTACTCAGCCTCAGTGGTTGAATCCGCGATGGTGTCTTTCTTGGAACTCTTTCAAGAGACAGCACCACCATTGATCAAGAATACAAATCCAGAGGTCGACTTCGAATCGTTCACATCGCATTGGAAGCTAGAATCAGTGTAGCCTTCCAGTTTTAGTTCACCACCCCCATATACCATGAACATATTCTTAGTCCTTCTTAAGTACTTAAGAATATCTTTCACGACCTTCCAATGCATTTGGCCATGATTTTCTTGGTAGTGGCTCGTGACACTCAGAGCATATGCGACATCCGATATATTTGAGATCATATCATACATAATACTACATATTGCCGAGGCATATGGCACACGTGTCATACTCTTTATATTCTTATCAGTCTTCGGACACATACACTTAGATAGAGTGACCCCATGGCACATAGGAAGGTGTCCTCTCTTGGACTCTTCCATCGAGAACCGCTTAAGTATGGTATCGATGTAGGTCGCTTGGGTGAGTCCGAGCATCCTTTTTGATATATCCCTATAGATCTGTATTCCCAGAATATAGGATGCTTCACCCATGTCCTTCATCGAGAATCTACTAGACAACCATACTTTAGTTGACTGCAGCATTCCTACGTCATTCCCATTGAGCAGAATTCCTTTTTGATATATCCCTATAGATCTGTATTCCCAGAATATAGGATGCTTCACCCATGTCCTTCATCGAGAATCTACTAGACAACCATACTTTAGTTGACTGCAGCATTCCTACGTCATTCCCATTGAGCAGAATGTCATCAACATAAAGTACAAGGAATGTCACAGCATTTTTAACTACCTTCTTATACACACATGGCTCCTCAGGATTCTTGATGAAACTAAACTCTTTAATTGTTTCATCAAATCTCAGGTTCCAACTTGATGCTTGCTTGAGACCGTAGATCGATCTCTAAAGTTTGCATACTTTATGCTCACTTCCTACAGATGTGAAACCCTCAGGCTGCGTCATATAGATCTCTTCATTAATGTTTCCATTAAGGAACTTAGTTTTCACATCCATTTGCCATATCTCATAGTCTTACCATGCGGCTCTGGCTAGTAGAATTCTAATTGACTTGAACATTGCGACTGGTGAAAAAGTTTCATCATAGTCAACACCTTGTCTTTGAGTGTAAACTTTTGTAATCCCGAGATAATTAAGAAGTGAATTAGTAAGTAATAAACAGCAGCAGGAGTTCTTGGTGTATCTGCTGGTTTATTGATGTGTTAACTGGTTTTGATGACGTAGGTGCGACGTCGTCGTTTTGAGGTTAAAACACAATCCAGTCGAGAAATTTGAAGTCCAGCCGAGAGTGCAATGCGACATCGTTTTGACTTATGAACAGGAACCTCGATACGACCTCGTTTTGTATGAACTCGTGACCAGTCGAGGGATCTGAAATCAGTCGATGGTTTGTGGTATCTGCTGGTTAATCAGTCGAAGGAACAATGCGAAGCCGTTTTCAATAACGTAGCGAAATCAGTCGCTGGATTATTAGAGCGACCAGCTGCTGGTTTTCTTGGGTACGTTACGACGTCGTTGGAATTAATTGTAACGACATCGTTTTGATTTTCAAAGTATTGCGACTGGATTATTGTTGCGACTGGTTGCTACTGCGGCTGGTTGTTGCTCCTGCTGTATAACAAGAGAATGATGAATGTTTCGAACAGCGACTGAGGAAGATAAACAACAGTTGAGGAATCTGTTTAACGTTATGCACTTTCGAAGTGGTGGGAGTATATCCTGTTTGAATACTCAGCATAACACGTGGAATTCATACCGATTGCGTTGGAAATTCCACCAGAACCAGAGACTTGCACTTATAAATAAGATTGAATTCGAATACTGGGAAGACCGTGAATATTGATATTGAACTGTGATTCTGTGAAGTTGCCGGGAAGTATTGAAACAGAGTTTGAAAGCAGGAAGTGAAGTGTTTTCAAAACAGAGAATACGAAGGTATAATTTGACAGTAGAGTCAGGGATTAGATTACTCAAGAATGAGTTTTCTTGAGTTATCTCGCTGAAATCACATACTTTTTTGATTACTGTTCTTGATTTAGAACTTTAATGGTGTATGTGTCGATCCATCACAGGTAGTGGATCTTTTATATTTGCATGACATTGCATAACGAAGAGAATTGAATTGATTCTAATGCCCAGGACTGAGTTGGCCTGATTTTCGAAGTCGGAGATGGTTTCAATAGATGAATATTCATGTCAAGATCGGATACGAATCTTGATGGCATCGAACTGAAATGGAATCAATTCTGAGATCGAAGAAGAGAAACAGAATCATTCATTGCATTGCATTTGTTTTACAGTTGATACACTGTTATTCATTTTGTTGCTATTATTCATGCCTGTTGATTATACTGAGATGATGCTCACCGGAGTTTATCCGGCTGTTGTTTTGTTTTGTATGTGTGCATGACAACAGGAGGAAGAAACTAGTGGGGAGTAACCAAGGGTAGCGAGAAGTATCTACCTAGACGATGGGTCAGCAACAGGAAGAATGAACACCAGCTGATAGTTTATATTTTTTGGACAGTTGGTCTTAGGTTACTCAAATCTGGTTTTGTATGTAAGAATTAAGCGTGTATTAGTAAACTTAGCTTGTACCTGCCGAGGAAAATGACGTGTTTTCATAAATGAATAATGTTTACGATACAAGCTGAATTTTCCTTTAAGCTTCTGCTGTTTGTACTAGCTGAACCTTTTTTTTTTCTCTTCTGCTGGTTAAACAAAATAAGAAATTTTTACTATCTTATATACGAACCAGATTAGATTTAATAAACTTGTTTGGTTTAAATTAATAACCCACTGATTGAGATCATATGATTAATTGTGAGCAGAGATCCTCACAACAGGTGGTATCAGAGCCTACTACATCATTAAGATCATTGAATCAGATGAGTTGGGGTAGATCGAGTTCTTCTTGAGTGATTAATTGATTGCATGCTTGTGTGGTTTATGTTTTACTGTTTTTGACTTTATATCACCTGATTATGTGAAGAACTTGA
This sequence comes from Dorcoceras hygrometricum, assembly GCA_001598015.1. Classification (NCBI taxonomy): domain Eukaryota; kingdom Viridiplantae; phylum Streptophyta; class Magnoliopsida; order Lamiales; family Gesneriaceae; genus Dorcoceras; species Dorcoceras hygrometricum. Next base: position 297,330 of record KQ997043.1, on the reverse strand, counting down.
AAGACTATGCCGAGCAGATTTGAGAATTACATGCTCTTTGAGAAGAGAATAAATGGCATGTATTGAATGAAGCATGAATCAGAACTCGATCTTTTGAAAAGCAGTACAGTGATGTATGCTAATTATAGGAGGGATTGAGATTGACTTGTTATTGATTGATGAGAAATGATGACCAAGTCTGTTTGATTTATAGATATGCCTCCTAGAAGAACAACTAACAGACAGACAGAGCAGGGTAGTACATCGACTGATATGTTGAATGCAGCTGCTACTCCGATGGAAACTTTGTTGAAATGGTTTCAGTCTTTTAAACCACCAACGTTGGCAGGGACAGAGAATGCGATAGAATGTGAGAACTGGTTGGAAGATATTGAGCAGTTGTTTGAAGATTTGTGCAATTTTCCTGCTTATGTGTTCATTGATACAAAGTTTTGTTACTGCATGATTCCTATATGCATATAGCGACTGCTGATGAGTTCGGGGACGAACTCAAATTTTAGAGGGGGAGAAATGTAATGCCTGAGATAATTAAGAAGAGAATTAGTAAGTAATAAACAGCAGCAGGAGTTCTTGGTGTATCTGCTGGTTTATTGATGTGTTAACTGGTTTTGATGACGTAGGTGCGACGTCGTCGTTTTGAGGTTAAAACGCAAACCAGTCGAGAAATTTGAAGTCCAGCCGAGAGTGCAATGCGACATCGTTTTGACTTATGAACAGGAACCTCGATACGACCTCGTTTTGTATGAACTCGTGACCAGTCGAGGGATCTGAAATCAGTCGATGGTTTGTGGTATCTGCTGGTTAATCAGTCGAAGGAACAATGCGATGCCGTTTTGAATAACGTAGCGAAAGCAGTCGCTGGATTATTAGAGCGACCAGATGCTGGTTTTCTTGGGTACGTTACGACGTCGTTGGAATTAATTGTAACGACATCGTTTTGATTTTCGAAGTATTGCGACTGGATTCTTGTTGAGACTGGTTGCTACTGCGGCTGGTTGTTGCTCCTGCTGTATAACAAGAGAATGATGAATGTTTCGAACAGCGACTGAGGAAGATAAACAACAGTTGAGGAATCTGTTTAACGTTATCCACTTTCGAAGCGGTGGGAGTATATACTGTTTGAATACTCAGCATAACACGTGGAATTCATACCGATTGCGTTTGAAATTCCACCAGAACCAGAGACTTGCACTTATAAATAAGATTGAATTCGAATACTGGGAAGACCGTGAATATTGATATTGAACTGTGATTCTGTGAAGTTCCCGGGAAATATTGAAACAGAGTTTGAAAGCAGGAAGTGAAGTGTTTTCTAAACAGAGAATACGAAGGTATAATTTGACAGTAGAGTCAGGGATTAGATTACTCAAGAATGAGTTTTCTTGAGTTATCCCGCTGAAATCACATACTTGTTTGATTACTGTTCTTGATTTAGAACTTGAATGGTGTATGTGTCGATCCATCACAGGTAGTGGATCTTTTATATTTGCATGACATTGCATAACTAAGAGAATTGAATTGATTCTAATGCCCAGGACTGAGATGGCCTGATTTTCGAAGCCGGAGATGGTTTCGATAGATGAATATTCATGTCCAGATCGGATCCGAATCTTGATGGCATCGAACTGAAATGGAATCAATTCTGAGATCTAAGAAGAGAAACAGAATCATTCATTGCATTGCATTTGTTTTACAGTTGATACACTGTTATTCATTTTGTTGCTATTATTCATGCCTGCTGATTATACTGAGATGATTCTCACCGGAGTTTATCCGGCTGTTGTTTGGTTTTTTATGTGTGCATGACAACAGGAGGAAGAAACTAGTGGGGAGTAACCAAGGGTAGCGAGAAGTATCTACCTAGACGATGGGTCAGCAACAGGAAGAATGAACACCAGCTGATAGTTTATATATTTTGGACAGTTGGTCTTAGGTTACTCAAATCTGGTTTTGTATGTAAGAATTAAGCGTGTATTAGTAAACTTAGCTTGTACCTGCCGAGGACAATGACGTGTTTTCATAAATGAATAATGTTTACGATACAAGCTGAATTTTCCTTTAAGCTTCTGCTAGTTGTACCAGCTGAACCTTTTTTTTTCTCTTCTGCTGGTTAAACAAAATAAGAAATTTTTACTATCTTATATACGAACCTGATTATATTTAATAAACTTGTTTAGTTTAAATTAATAACCCACTGATTGAGATTAGAGACTTAATTGTGAGCAGAGAGCATCACACCTTTCGTTACCAGTCGCGCCTTGTAGGTCAGTACCTTACCATCAGGCCCAAGTTTTCTATTGTATATCCATTTGCACCCAATAGGAACTATTCCTTCGGGAGGATTCACGAGAGTCCAGACTTGGTTCGAATGCATTGATTCAATCTCAGATTGCATCGTAAATTGCCTCCTTGAAGGTTCTTGGATCACATCCAACAGTTTGATCACTTTGATCATCTTCAAGGAGGAAACCATATCTAACAGGAGCCCTAGGAACCCTTTCAGATCTCCTAGGTGTGTCCATATCAATGATTGTCTCTTGAGGTGCTGGAGATTCACTTGGTACTTCAGTTGGTTCTCGAACCTCTTCAAGTTCTACTATCTTGCCTTTCCTATCAAGTAGAAATTCCCATTCCAGAAAGGTGGCATTTCTATAAACAAACACTTTTCTTTCATTGGGATAGTAGAAGCAATATCCAATAGAATTCTTTGGATACCCAATGAAGTAGCATAAGATGGATCTATTATCCAGCTTATCTCCCACTGTCTGCTTCACGTAAGCAGGACATCCCCAAATCATCAAGTATGAGTACTTGGGCGGCTTGCCCATTCATATCTCATGTGGAGTTTTATCCACTGCCTTGGTGGGGACAGTGTTCAACAACATTACGGCCGGTTCGGGCGCATAGCCCCAAAATGAAGCATGAAGTTCAGTGAAACTCATCATAGATCGAACCATGTCCATCAAGGTTCGATTACGACGCTCCGCTACACCGTAGATGTGTGGTGGCCGGAGGGATCCACTGTGAGATAATCTCATTCTCTTTAAGATAGTCTTGAAATTCGGCACTCAAGTATTCTCCACCTCGATCGGATCGAAGTGTTTTAATGCTTTTTCCCAGTTGATTTCCTACTTCAGCCTTGAATTCTTTGAACCTTTCAAAGGATTCAGACTTGTGATTCATTAAGTAGAAGTATCGATACCTAGAGTGATCATCGATAAAGGTGATGAAGTTGGTGTGATCGGACTTAGTACCAATGCTAAGTGGGCCACACACATCAGTATGGATCAAATCCAATAGGCCTTGAGCACGTTCAGGCTTGCCCGTGAAGGGAAATTTTGTCGTTTTCCCCTTGAGACAACATTCACAAGTTGGTAGGTAGTTAATATTAGACATATTAAACATGTCACTCCTAATCAACTTGTTCATCCTATTTAAGGAAACATGACCTAGCCTAGCGTGCCAAAGTTGTGCCAGGTTCAAACTATCGTTTTTCCTTTTTTCATTATTGTGTGTGTTTCCACATTGTGAGTTAGAACTTCTCTCAATTTTAAGGCGTATGGATTGTTTTTGCGTTCCCCAATTTCAATTAAACATTCATTCTTGTAAATATTGCAAATCAAAACTGGAAAAATGACAAGAATATCCATCACTATCAAGAATAGAAACGGAAATGATGTTCTTTATTAATTCAGGAACAAATAAAACGTTTCTCAAGTCCCCTCGAACACGACAAGCATGTTTACCACCTCTTAAAGGGTGGCATGCATCTTGTTCATGTTAAGTTGACCACAAAGGGGTCGAACGCAGCAGGCAGGGATAGAAGAAGCAGATCCACAGACAGCTCATGTGGAAGCGTGATATCAAGGCCCACTAGCTTCTCAATAAGCCCAATCATACGAACCCCATGCTCGCGGACCGAAGTCCCCTCGCGCATGCGACTCGTCATGAGCTCTTTGACAGTAGTAAACTTCTCAGTCCGAGAGTTCTCCCCAATTGCAACAGGTGCGACCTCTATGTATTTACCTCACGTCCAGTAAGGTCTCAATAATATGACGCCGTTTACTATCACGTGTCATGATGACCCATCAATGTTGAGTCATGATGGACGGTCCCCTTAATTACCTCAATAATATGAGCCAACGTTAAAGGGAGTTCCAACCAACTAACAGCAAGTGTCAATGACTTGTACAGCTTTCCGGCACACAGAACCCCCCCCCCCCAATAATATGAGTCGGGCTATTTATGCGGATAGCATCGACGTACACCCATTGTTGATGGAAGGTATGAGATATTAAACAATATTTAAATTCCCTTAGCTTTATGATCTTATCGAATAAACTTTTGTTTTATGATCAATTAAGAATTCATTGACTAACATTGTCTAAGAGTGCTTCTAGCTGGTTGGAGGGGCTAAGGCCCACTTAAAAACCGACCTCCTTAGACAAAGCAACGCCCTTCAGGGAGACTTAGCCGGTGCAAGCCGTTTTTAAGCAAGTCTATATAGGACTCCCTTAGATAACGTTTTATCACATTTCTTCATAATTATCAACAAACTAAGTTCCTTAAATTTAATCTTCAGGGAGACTTAGCCGGTGCAAGCCGTTTTTAAGCAAGTCTATATAGGACTCCCTTAGATAACGTTTTATCACATTTCTTCATAATTATCAACAAACTAAGTTCCTTAAATTTAATAATTAAACTTTTAATCTTGATATAAATTTTAAATCAAATTTAAAATGAGGGATTTAAGTTTGGAAATTTGGTCTCAATAATTTTAAATCAAATTTAAAAATTGCAGATTCAACAGATATACATCACATATATAATTGCGATGATCGATAAGCGAGAGCTATGCGATCCGTGGTTTCCAAGCACGGATATAGGTCCAATCCTAGGTGAGATGCAGTATGCAAATACAATCCTATTACATAAGCTTCCAGTTTTACAAGTGTTTTGTCTTCAATATCTTTGATCATCATCTCCATCATATTCAAAATTATCCTCCCACTAAGTCTAATATTTACATTCAAATAGCCATGACAAATAGGGATACATTTTAAAGGGATGGGAACGGACCATAAACCAGGCCCACTTTGAAATGATTTCAACAATATTACAACCAAGAATTGTAAAATCTAGCATACACCTAACACATTGGCCATGACTCTCGATAATCCCAAACATTATCTATTTAATTAACTCAATTAATTGACATAAATAAAATAATTAATATTTACATTCAAATAGCCATGACAAATAGGGATACATTTTAAAGGGATGGGAACGGACCATAAACCAGGCCCACTTTGAAATGATTTCAACAATATTACAACCAAGAATTGTAAAATCTAGCATACACCTAACACATTGGCCATGACTCTCGATAATCCCAAACATTATCTATTTAATTAACTCAATTAATTGACATAAATAAAATAATCAAATCAAATTTAATTTTATCCAACAAAATAATATTTTAAATATAAAATCATATTTCATAAATAAAATCTTATTTTGTCATTTTAATTGCATCAATTTTGGGCTTAAAACAATTTTAGGTCCAATATCTAAAAAATTTCAACAAATTAATTTTGGTCCAACCAAAGAGCACAATAGCAAGTATGGCCCAAAAACCCCTCGGGTCATCCGAGATAGGCCCGAAAAAACCTAGAATTCAAAATTTTCCGCCGCATCTCCGCCCCTGTGTGCAACGTGTGCGCATGGGTGGCGGCCACCTGGGCAACTAGCTCGTGCAGGTGGGGCGTCGGGTGTGCGCACGCAGCACGCGTGCAGCACGCTGTGCGCAACGTGTGTCCACGGTTACCGGCCAATGGGGGAAACGACAGCCGGGATGTGCCTGCAAGGCGTGTGAGACAGGCGCGTAACGCTTGCCGCAATGTGCACGCAGGATGCTTGCAGGATCCCGGGATCCCCGCTGTGATTTGCGTGCGGCGTGCGCGACGGTCAAGCCGCGGCATGCACGACGGTAGAGAGGCGTCGCGACGACGAACGGTGGTGGCGCGGCGGCGTTAGGCCGGAAATATATTTTGTTTTTTGAAAAACCAGATTTGATGCAATTCAAGCAGAGTGGTGTATTGACAAATCCGAGCCAAGGCTCTGATACCACTGTTGGCGCAGCGGTGGATCCGGATCCCGGACCCGGGGCGCAGCAGAAGAATTAAAAATTGGAGCCTGGGAACGGTCAATACACCTGTACAATAATTAAAACATTCATAGAATGTTTAGAATATACCTTACTGGCGTCTAGGAGCCTGGCTTCGACCAATTCCACGTTAAAATTGGCACTTAAACGGTTGAACAGCTACGGCCTCCTAATCCGGTCCATGACCGGTATCTCAATTCCTTCGTTGGTTTGCACTAGAAAACAAAGGAAAGTTTCACGGATGGAATCTCCTCGCCGATACGGTCGGAATAAATTCCGACGGCGACGACTGGCGGCGGCGACGAGGGAGGAGAGGAAGGGAGAAATATTTGCTGAAGCTTTTGGTGTGTTTTAAATAAATACCCCAGGGCCCCTATTTATAGATTTTTTATGGGCTTAAACCAAGTTAATGGGCTTGGGTCGGGCCTAGGTACAGGTGTACATTGGTTTCAAGTCCATCGCTGTGGCTTCATCATAATTCCGATCGACGATCAGATCGGACCGGTCTACAAAGTTTACAAAAATGAGCATTATTATGTGAAAAAAAATTTCCGGACTACCTAATCCAATAGCAGTTAGGCCCTTATAGGCTTTAAGGATAGTCATACTAGTCCAAGCTTAAGGAAACTGCATTTCCACCCTATTTAATTTTACGAAGTCACACTTCCATCCTTCCTCCTACTATACTCAACAAATTGAGCTCAATTTCCGTACGGGAATTGAGAAACCAGTACTTGTGTGACCCTCAATGGTTCAGGGATACAGCTAGCCGTGGGCTCACAACATTTGTGACTCCGAAACCATATTTTCGGACTAACCCATTGGATCTTGGTAAAGCGTCTAGAAACATCGCCCCATGATCCCCTAGGTATCACTGATAGTGCCTGCAATAACCATTCGGTCATGGTTAGCATACAGTACGGTCCTTTCAATTCAAATATCCCAATCAGATCAACGACCATTGGTAAATCGAGAGTCGCTAGAGATCCAATAATCATGCATACATCTTGGAGATCGAATAGTGACATCGCATGTGTTACTAGATAAACCCATTTATCCAAAACACATCTAGTACTCTAGCCAGAGATTTATCACACTATTATCTTCTCAGATATCATACGATATTCACGCACAAGGATGAGCGGTGAATCCTCGACAACGAAGCATCGAATCTTACATGCATCGGGACCTCACCCAACCACGCCACCAAATGACCCCAACTGAGTCGGTAAATGGGTCAAAGTGAGGCACCTATCATGTAGAGTCTCAATGACGTTTCGAGTAATGAGGGCTAATCTGTACAACCAAGACCTCGGACCTAATCCACTCGACAAATGGTAAACACTTGGAAAGTTCTAACGAGGGTAGTTCGATATATCACCAGGTCACTACCCATCTGCATGCTCAAAACATCACTATGTTCCCTACCAATGAAACGTGATACTTCACATCGCAGATGCTAGTCTCAAGCTCGGGGCAGTCCTTATCCTCTTTTGGACGGCCCAATTTACTAGGAACAGGTTTAGAATATGCAGTGATTATTAAATGTGTTTCATGAGAGCCATCAAATCAACTATCACATCAAACATACACTATAGTGCATTCAAGGTCTTTATCCAACAATTGCAATCGTAATAATGAAAATAAAGAATGCCATAAAAGAATGCGAATTTCATAAATAAATATCGTTTTGCATAGAGTCAACAAGAACCCACACGCCACAAGTTGGCTAGTTGGGCAGCTACTCTAACAGGAGCACCCTATTACATTCCTTGTGTTGTGCAGGATTTGGAGGATATACCAAAGGATGGTGAAGTGCCTGAAGGCGAAACCTCGAGGCCCGAATTCGAAAATCCCCCTCCCCATCTTGTACTTAATTTTTTGTACTTGCAATGGCATTCTAATGAAATGTTCTTTTCATTCGTCTTTTTCTGTTGATCTCGAGCATTGATGCAAATACATAGTCGAGTAAGACTTCTCCCAGAAAATAACTAAGTACAAAACTAGATAACCCGATCATACACTCTTTGATCCCAGGGATTAGAGACGGTTATGTTAAAAAAATTCGAAAATAAGTTACTAAGTGGTAGAATCTTAAGGCATTTCAGGTCTCTTACCAACGGTGAGATGTCAATGCTCAAACATGGTTGCTTTACCAATAGTTAAAGTAGCTTGAGATGTCTCACTGATGAGAATTCAGGCAATTAGCTCAGGATTATAAGTGTATCTGGATAGGGTTGTCATCCAAATTACTTTTGCCATTGATAATTTGTTTTAAAACATCTAGCAAATCGTGTATGCTCCCAGCTAGGGCTGCAACCCTAGATGCTTTTGCCAATAGGAATTGGGCTTTCTAAATTCCGAGCAGGTCGGGCTTACTCTCGGGTAGGGCTGCCACCCGAGATGCGTTTGCCAATAATAATTGGGGTTTTTAAATGCCGAGCAGGTCAGGATTACTCTCGAGTAGGGCTGCTATCTGAGATGATTTTGCAATAAGAATTGGTATTTTTAAATGTTGAGAAGGTCAGGCTTACTCTCAGGTAGGGCTGCTACCCGAGATGCTTTTGCCAATAAGAATTTGGCGTTTTAAACGTCGAGCGGGTGGGCCTTACTCTCGGGTAGGGCTGATACCCGAGATGCTTTTGCAAATACAAATTGGGCTTTTTAAATGTCAAGCATGTCAGGCTTTATAAATGTGACGCCAAAACCCATGGGAATCAACGAAAGGGAGTAAATGGAAAATCGAAAAGATATACCAGTACTAAACGCGAAATATTGTAAGATGTATTCCCTTACAAATACTGAACGTAAACATTTGGCGCCCAAAGTGAACAGTAAAACAGATTTGGAATACAAGAAATAGATTTCGATTACAAAATTCGATATTACAACTATTGGAACTCTATATGAATTCTCTATTGTTGTAATGGATCTTAATACAGTTTGACAAAAGATCAAAAACAACAACAGCTGGCTGTGCGGAAACGCTGGCCTTCGACAAACACACGCAACCCCCAAATCTGGTTCAACTCGGACCACCCGCCTACCCCTAAGCTGCCTCACCTGAATCGGGAAAACTAGTGAGTCTAGGGGCTCAACAAGTAAAACCGAGGATAAGAAAATCACATAATGCGGGCATAACTGAAACTAAATACATAATTAAAGGAAGTCATCTGAACTCAAATCTTGCTACCAAAAATACAGATCATAACATTAGATCTGAATCGCTTTACTCTGTGACTCATATCCTAGAGGCTCTCTCGTGGTCCCGATGCAAGATGCACGTTAACTGAATCAGTAACTCTCTGTGAAGGGATTACAGTAATTCCATAATCATGTCCCTTCTAATGAAGGGATTATAGTCATACCGTAATCATGTCCATTGACTGGGTCCTCTATGCCATAAGTCCTTAAAACTGAAATTTTACTTCCTTTACTTTTAAAACAGCTTCTAGACTTTGCTCTAGACCTAAGATCGATCACTGAAAACTGGATGATTCACTTCTATGAAACTCATTTTATCTTTAAAAACAACCTTATTGAGTGCACAGCTGGCCTACGATCTGATGATAGCAAAAACCAGCTCGGAGAGGAAACGACTTAGGAATGCAAATAGATTTGGCTAAAGAAACATATCTCAAGCATAAATAACAGCTCTGGCTACATAAACCGGATCTTGGGTGTGAAACAGATCATGGATTTGAAGAATAGCTTTGGCTAGCGAAAATAGCTTTCGAATAGGAAAAACAGATTTGGTTTTTACGATAGCCAGCTCGTGCATAGTAAAACAGATTTGATTTGAAGGAAATAGCTTATTCGCAATAAATGGCAACATATGCTTCATAAGAAAAATTTCAGCTTTTGGAAGGTCACTAATCTTTTAGGAACCCAATCAGTTTAGCAACGGATTACGCAGACCGGCGAAGAACATAGGCCAGATCAGCTTAAAACGAAGGTACTGCTCCGGCTCAGACAGTCCCTAAACAGAGCAGCTCAACTTATTTGATCAGAAGATAATCCCAATCGGACCAGCGTCGCCTATCTATTCAGAGTCAATGTCTACAACCTTTACAGCACGCGGAAAAACAAGAAATTTCTTTTGGCTTATATTATCTGTGATGGATCTGTTTTTGACAGATCCTGATTAAGTTTTGAATTACACAAAACCTGTTATTGTGTTTCTAACAATTCCACTTAAGTGTGCAGATTTTAGGAACGAAGAAGAAGATGAACAGCAGCAGAAGTTTGTCCAGCCGATGGTTCACAATATAAGTTCAGCAGTTGGTTTGGTTATTCATTGTAATCGGCAGCTGGATTAGCAATGGAGACGTCCAAAGTTAAATCAGTTGTTCGTAATCAGGCGGAGGCCAAGTTGAACCAGCTGGAGCGAAGTGAATCAGCTAGAACGATGAGAAGACCAGCTGCAAGTGCAAGAGATAAAGCGACATCGTAGAAGAATATTCCAGTCGCAAGTTAATGTTGAAGAAGCTTTTGTCAGTTACTATTCATGAAGTTGTCGGCAGTTGCCATTCATATTACTGTTAATGAATCTGTTAGCTGTCGCGATTCATATTACTGTTGATGAATCTGTTAGCAGTCGCGATTCATATTACTGTTGACGAATCTGTTAGCAGTCGCGCTTCATATTACTGTTGACGAATCTGTTAGCAGTCGCGATTCTAATTACTGTTGAAGAATCTGTTGACAGTCGCTATTCAAGAAGCTGTTGACAGCTGATGAGCAATGTTGAACAAGAAGCTGACAACAGCAAACGTAACAGTGAAGAAAGCGACGTCGTGCTAAAGAATCGGCAGATGGTTAGATTTCAGCAGATGGCTACAGTGGAATGGATTCAGCAGAAGCGCAAATACAAAGATTCAGCAGATGATATGTGAAGTTGGCGATTGCAAAACGATGTCTCTTGAATAAGTTGGAAATACAGCGTTTTGCATTCGCGATAAGAATCAGCAGGAAGATTTTGTGATGGAAATGACCAGCAGGCGCAAGCACTTGGTGGATAGCGTGTTTTGCTAAGTTAGGATTGCAAAACGACAGCGCTTGATTTAAGAGAAACGACTACGTCTTGGTCTTACAAAGAACCAGCAGGTACCTCTTCTAAGAATGACCAGCAGGAAGTTACAGTGCAACCAGTCGAGGGGACTCAAGTTAGCGATAGCAAAACGATGTCGTTTACATAAGTTGGTACGACAGCGTTTTGCCTTCGCGCTAAGATTCAGCAGATGGTTTGCGATGACACAACCAGCTGGTGTAAATCAAATGATGACCAGTTGGAGTGCAAATCAAATGATAATCAGCAGTTGGTAGCGACAGTACATCCAGACGAAAGCAACAGCTCATCCAGTCGAGAGCTTCAATGAACCAGCTGTTGCTATGCATTCAGTCGCAAGATGTTGTACCAGTCGCAAGCAACAGTGGATCCAGTCGCGAGCTTCAGTGCTATTGCATATCCAGTCGACATGGTATCCAGACGCAAGAAAAGCAGAAGTAGCGAAGCGTGGAAACCAAGAGCAAAGTATCCAGTCGACAAAGAAACAACTGTTGCGCGAAGTGTTGTGACAAAGAAATGACAACATCTGTCTCCGGTGCTCTGTTTATTTTAGATGTTCAAGAACCTTGAGCTATTGCAGCTCCAAGCAGCGCGAAAATTTTTTTAATCGCTCATTTTTAAACCAGCGGCTGCTAGTTTCCTTTGAAAAACAGGGACCAACAATTGGTATCAGAGCAGGTTGTTCTTGAACGAGCACTGATTTTTAAAACACATGTGCTATGTTTTTAATGTTTTTAACTGTTTTGAGAAGCTTGTTTATGAAGGCCAGTTAATCTGTTTTTTATAGAACCGGTTTTCTATTGATGAACTGTCACGGGATGCGCGAGTCCCGTGCGGATGCCAAGCTTCTATTTTCGTTGTGCTGTAAGATCACTTGGAGCGAGGCTCGGTGACAAGCACATGGGACGAAATAGAAGTATGAAAATCTGAGCTGTTCTCTGTTTACTGGTTCTGCATATTTATGTAACTCAGTAGCACTTGTTATTTTAAACATTGTTTAAAGTGCTCTGATTTGTTTTAAATTGTTCTGTGTTGCGGATTTCAGCTGATGCTTTAAAATTTTGATTTTAAAATGTTTTGAGCTTGATTTTAAAATGTCTTGAGCTTATGTTATAAAAGACAGGGAGAGTGGCGTCACTGTCTTTGTTAATTTGAGCTATGCATCAGTTCGGTTTTTCAAAATCATATACTGTTGCATACGGTGCTTCCCAAAAGCTGGTTTTGTTTTTCAAATTTAAAACTCCTGCTGTTACGTTGTTTTTGTTGTAACAGTGTAGAGAGAGTTTTGTTTTAAATATCGGGAAGATCAGCAGTTCGCTCTCTTTTTGATTCCCACAAAAAGGGAGAGAATTGTTAGAACATGCATCGTTGATTTGAGGTTTTGTGTAAATCAAAAAGGGAGAGATTGATGGATCTGTTTTTGACAGATCCTGATTAAGTTTTGAATTACACAAAACCTGTTATTGTGTTTCTAACAATTCCACTTAAGTGTGCAGATTTTAGGAACGAAGAAGAAGATGAACAGTAGCAGAAGTTTGTCCAGCCGAAGGTTCACAATATAAGTTCAGAAGTTGGTTTGGTTATTCATTGTAATCGGCAGCTGGATTAGCAATGGATACGTCCAAAGTTAAATCAGTTGTTCGTAATCAGGCGGAGGCCAAGTTGAAGCAGCTGGAGCGAAGTGAATCAGCTGGAACGATGAGAAGACCAGCTGCAAGCGCAAGAGATAAAGCGACGTCGTAGAAGAAGATTCCAGTCGCAAGTTACTGTTGAAGAAGCTGTTGTCAGTTACTATTCACGAAGATGTCGGCAGTTGCCATTCATATTACTGTTAACGAATCTGTTAGCAGTCGCGATTCATATTACTATTGACGAATCTTTTAGCAGTCGTGATTCATATTACTGTTGACGAATCTGTTAGCAGTCGCGCTTCATATTACTGTTGACGAATCTGTTAGCAGTCGCGATTCTAATTACTGTTGACGAATCTGTTGACAGTCGCTATTCAAGAAGCTGTTGACAGCTGATGAGCAATGTTGAACAAGAAGCTGACAACAGCAAACGTAACAGTGAAGAAAGAGACGTCGTGCTAAAGAATCAGCAGATGGTTAGAGTTCAGCAGATGGCTACAGTGGAATGGATTCAGCAGAAGCACAAAGACAAAGATTCAGCAGATGATATGTGAAGTTGGCGATTGCAAAACGATGTCGCTTGAATAAGTTGGAACGACAGCGTTTTGCATTCGCGATAAGAATCAGCAGGAAGATTTTGCAATGGCAATGACCAGCAGGCGCAAGCACTTGGTGGATAGCGTGTTTTGCTAAGTTAGGATTGCAAAACGACAGCGCTTGATTTAAGAGAAACGACGACGTCTTGGACTTACAAAGAACCAGCAGGTACCTCTTCTAAGAATGACCAGCAGGCAGCTACAGTGCAACCAGTCGAGGGGACTCAAGTTAGCGATAGCAAAACGATGTCGTTTACATAAGTTGGTACGACAGCGTTTTGCCTTCGCGCTAAGATTCAGCAGATGGTTTATGATGACCCAACCAGCTCGTGTAAATCAAATGATGACCAGTTGGAGTGAAAATCAAATGATAATCAGCAGTTGGTAGCGACAGTACATTCAGACGAGATCTACAGTAGACCAGCAGTTGATATGCATCCAGTCACAAAGATCCAGACGCAACGATAATTTCAGCAGCAGCGCAAAGAAGAGTGAAGTCTGGACAGTTGCGAAGAAGAAATGAGACTCAGCTATTGGGATGCAATCAACGCTCAAAATGGAAAGAATCAATGGCTGAGATTAAGTCGTGAAAATTGCCTCAATTCAAGGGAACAAGATTTGTACTATTCTGGGAAATAGTACAATTTACAGAGGAGCGTTGCACGGAAATGGAAAGAAGACGACGAATTAGCCTTGACAAGCACAGAAGAGATTTGGAATCTATCTAACGACTATATTCGAACAGAGGCTATATAAGGGAGAAGATTTGAAGGAAGAAGGTTGACGAGTTGACGAGTGTGAAAAGATTGATGATTGTTGTTGCACAGAGAAGAGAAAATCAATAGAAGACAACAACAGAGGGAAGAACACAAGAAGATGAAGCAGTCGACAATCATTCTTGGGAGGAGCTTATTGTGTCGACTGCTGAATCTGTATTAGCTCGATTAGGAGCATTTCCCTAGTGAGTGAGATGTATCTTTTGAGAGTTGTGCGTACACTGTAATTCTCACACACAGAGATTCATTCACATTCATTGTATAGTGAATGAATCTCAAAACCTTTCCAACACAGGTCCCGTCCAAGCACGATGACGTTAAACTCATGTGTATGTAGTTAGTCACACAGTTGCGGCTGGTGTGCATTTGTGAAGTCTAGGAGTTCTCACAGCTGCTGGTTGTGGGATAGAGTCTGTACATGAGTTGTAAGATCAAATCTTCTAGTGGATCCTTCCGAGGTGGAAGAAGGGGAGATGTAGGAAATTGAGGTCCGAACTTCCAGAAACAAATCTGCTGTGTATCGGTCCATTTCTTTAAAACTTTCAGCACCTACACATTTACTTTAGCATCGCACACATTTACAGTTCAGCACTTGCTAGAGTCTGTACATGAGTTGTAAGATCAAATCTTCTAGTGGATCCTTCCGAGGTGGAAGAAGGGGAGATGTAGGAAATTGAGGTCCGAACTTCCAGAAACAAATCTGCTGTGTATCGGTCCATTTCTTTAAAACTTTCAGCACCTACACATTTACTTTAGCATCGCACACATTTACAGTTCAGCACTTGCATTATTTCAGCATTCGCATAATTCAACACTTGCTTACATTCAGCACGCACCTTTATTTCAGCACTCACGCATACAGTTAGCACACAAGCACTTGCACAGTTTCGAACAGATTTATGTTGCACATAAATCTGTTTGAATCGTTTTAAAATATTAGGATTCAGTTCTGGTATTTTTCGCATGATTTTTAAATCATACCAGATCTGTCTCTGGTGCTCTGTTTATTTTAGATGTTCAAGAACCTTGAGCTATTGCAGCTCCAAGCAGCACGAAAATTTTTTAATCGCTCATTTTAAACCAGCGGCTGTTAGTTTCCTTTGAAAAACAGGGACCAACAATCTGGAATCTGTACAACTCTGTATCTTGAAAATACAACTGTTTGCTAGAAGAACTAGCGATTCACAAAACTAAAACATCAAAGCAGTGAATTCTTAGCTTAAACTTAAAAACAAACGGAACTGAACTGAAACAGGCAATAGGAAAGCATACAACAGAAAACAAAGAAGCAATATATGTTTTCCAGATACAGCAACAATAAATTTTACTTGCCTGAACCGAGAATCGCAACAGCAGATGGACTTGGCTGGAAATCTTCTCAAGCACACTCGGCGAGCTCTTGTATATTTTGAGAGAAATGAAAGATTTTCTTGTAACACAAAAGGAGTTCTAACTCACGTAAAATCATATATGTGGGAGTAATTATTTGTAGTAAGTAAAAGTACAATGATAAGGCATGGTTAGTTTACCAAATCTCTGCAAAATTGGTAAAAACTCCCTAATACTATTTCAATTTGTAAATTTGCTTCTCCATTTTATAAAAACAGATCTCCCAACCGAAATCATTTATTTAAAGAAAACTGCTCCAGCTCGGGTTTGTGCTCGGGACGAAATCCTTCAAGAAGCCATCTGGACCGTCGCTTCTAAGATGGAAGAAAAGAAAGAATCAGCTTAGATAACTAATACTGGCTTGAACTGGAATCTGGTAGCTCAAATCTCAAAACAGCCCTTGAAAATAAAAAGGCTAAACAATTGTGCTCCTATGGATTTTGGGGCGCTACAATAAATGTACTCAGGTCGAGCTACTACCTGAGGTGGATACCAAACGTTCGTAAGGAAAATAACTTTTTATTCATGGTATAAGCTTTATACAAGGAAGGAGTTATGCATAATATCTTGAAGATGAATAATATTCCATGGTCTTCGAACTCTTTTTCCCGATGCGTATTCCAGGTGATATGGGACGATGATTGCTTTTCCACGATCTTGAATGGTCATTCGTATTTAGGATTGAGCTATCCTCTATCCCATTGATATTGGATTCGTTTGCAGACCAGATTCCGGATCTCATATGTGAGAAATCAGATTTTAGATTAGTGATAAATCGAATTGATTTGGGATTAGTTGCGTGGATTATGAGGGTTTTATGAGAGAAATCTGATTCCAGTAGAATTCAGGCGTTAGTGTTCAGCTATAACGCTAGTTGGTGAAGTCTGATCAGTCGTTGATGGCGCGGGAGTAATACACCGTCGTTTCGTGAAAATCAGACGTAGCGCATTTCAGACGTCAATGCAAGTCAACGGTACTGTAGCGAGTGAGTGACGCGTCGTCGTTTCGCTATTCAGTAGTAGTGCTTGAGGAGGTATCTGCTGGCAGTTGAGGTGCGGGTGCGAGAATTGACGAGAACGCGACACGTGTTGGTCAACCTTTTTGGTGTTGACTGCTGATATTGTAGCGCTATCAGCTGTTGCGTTTGTGAGGAATTGATTTAGTCGAGCGACCAGCTGTTGGTTTGAGTAACCAGTCGCTGATGGTGAAGCGACGTCGTTTTGATAAGTTGAAACACAGCGTTTTGGGTGCAACGCTTTTGATCAGCTGTTGGCAGTGAAGGTGACGTGTTCTCGATACTTCGTCGTTTGAATTGTTTATCGTGACCAGACGTTGGTTTGATCAGCTGTTGGCAGCGAGGATGACGTATCCCTGAAGAGACGTCGTTTTGTGTAGTTACTACTTTGAGTTAATAAGCGTATTTCAGCTGTTGGTTGTTTTGGTAGGAATCTGTCATCAGCTGTTGGAACGCTGCGGCGTCGTTTTGATTAGTTGATGCGGCATCGTTTTGGTGCGTGAAGAGAAATACAATGTCTGATGGTTGATGCTTATTTCGTTGAGAGGAAAAACTGGTTTATGTCGTAAGATTCCTCCTGTATCGACGTTTGATTATTTTGGAACACCAGCTGTTGGGTTGAGATATATAGATAACTGTTTCGACAATTAGAATTATTTAGAGCCCGACATTTCTTATCTTAACCTTCTAAACCCTCGATAGCTAAATGTTCACCGAACGTTTCTTCCCTAGATTTCTATCGATTCCAACCTTTGTTTTCGATGATTTTGGTGGCGCTGGATTACTTGTGAGTTGATCTTTCGATTTTTACCCATTTGAGGCTGTAGAACGACCTTGGAGAGGATAACGAAGTTGCTATTTTCTTCGTGCAGTGGGAACCGATAGTTCTTTCGCTAGTTTCAGCTTTTGGGTAAGAATTTCCTACTGTTCTAAGCATAGTATTAGCTGCTAGTACTTCGTTTAGAGGTAGAACCAGAATTGGGTTCTAGACCGTGGGAAATTATGTGTAGAAGTTCTGATCTGAACCGCATATGAGCTAAGTATGAGTTTCCTTAACAGATTTGAGGTTCAGGATAGCTTCTGCCTTGGTTGAGGAAGCCAGGTGACAGCTGATTTGCGCTGGTGGATCGTCGTGCCCTTGTTTAATCTGTTGAGGTAGAAATCAGCCGTTGAAGGTACGAATTGAGCAGATTTAACATCTTTGAGCATGGACATGGCTGTGATTTATGTTATGGAATCTGCTGATGTGATTCTGTGCTTTTACGTGATATAGTTTTGTTAATTTGTTTGAGTTGTACATTCTGTTTTCATGTATTGAATTGTATGCATTATGAATTTAATATTGATTTGGCATACATGCATACATCTTGAGCCTGATTGACAAATTGATTGATGACCTGATTGATAGCCACGTTGTGACTGGCCGACAGATGTGTCGTGCCTGAAAAGTCCAACGCTATCATCGGAGTGGTGACTACCGGATTCGAGTGTCTACCACCGAGATGTGATGGGCTGATGGGCTCTGAAGATCACGGACCGATGTTTTCCCCGGTTGATACACCATGCGGGTATAGAGGCTGATTATGATGATTTGCCAGTTGATACACTGGTATAGCTATCCGATCCTTGATAGCCCTCATGCATTTCATAGCATTGATTATGGCATGTTACATGATTAGCTGTTTTGATAGCTCTTCGTACTGAGGCTTGACCTCGTATTTGTTTTCCTGCTTTTGTGTTGTTTGGATCTGTGTTACCCATTTTCAGGATCTTAAGGTAACCGAGCTGGACCAAGTGGAGTGCCAGCTGGTCGATCCCCGTTCCCTTGATTCCCAGATTATTTTATGATATGTATTAAATCGGGGGATGCCCCGTGTTTTATTGTATTGGGGATCTGTATTTGATTGAGATTTGATATTACCTGTTTTGTATGAGTTTGAGTCAACTCGTATTTTGATTATGAATATTTTGAATGATGATTTTGAGTTCAGGACCAAATGATTTCGAAAAATTTTTAAGACCTATTTTATGCTTCCGCTATTATGTGCATATTTGTGCTATAATCTTGAGTGATTAGCACGGGGCCTGAAATTTTTGGTATCAGAGCTTAAACTGGGATAAGCTCGATTTCTTTTGATCACACTCGAGTCTAGTCACAGAGTTTTGATTGACTCTGTGACTTATGTGATCTTTTATCTGTCTATGTGATATATCTGCTGTGAGATCTTACCTATAGACTTGTTTAGATGCCGTCGAGGATAGGAAGAGGTAGCACGAATAGATGTACCGAGGAGGATTCTAGGACAAGTAGCGATGATGATGTTCATCAGGTTGATAACGTTACTAGACAGATAGGTGAGATGGAGTTGGTTTTAGCTAGGTTTCAGCGGACGAACCCTCCGACTTTTTCTGCAGCCGAGGGTGGTGCGATGGCTGAGGCTTGGTTAGGTCAGATGGAGGAGTTGTTCGATACCTTGGAGAACACTCCCGAGAAGAGACTGAAGCTAGCGGAGTTGCAGCTGAGAGACAATACGCAGCGCTGGTGGAGAGGTACTTCTCGTATCCTTCGTGATAGTGGGGCTGTGATTACTTGGGAGAGCTTCTGTGAGGCGTTCCGACTGGAGTATACCCTGGAGTCCTTCTATAACAGTCGCGAGTGAGAGTTCGACAACTTGAAGCAGGGTAACATGTGAGTGGCTGAGTATGCCCGGCAGTTTTATGCTCTTTTGATTTATGTGCCACATGTAGCCAACCAGGAGAGGACGAAGAGGAACAAATTTCTGAAAGGTTTGAGGCCTGATCTGTACCGGATGGTTTTTTCTGGTTCACCTGCGACCTATATCGATGCAGTGAACCGAGCGGTGGATATTGAGGAGAGTTTACTGGAGGAGGATGCTCCGACTCGGCTGACTACTGGACGCACCAATCAGCCTGTGCAGGATGCATCACAATCATTCCATTCTCCTCAAGGGTCGCAGCAGCAGTCGAATCGCCAAAGGTTTCGACCTCGATGGAAACAGTTCAAGAAGAAGGCGAATTCGAGTTCCTCTGGTTCTGCGAGTTCTGGTTCTGGCAGTGGTACTAGCGGCATGTCTTGTGGACAGTGCGGAGGAAGGCATCCGACATCGCAGTGTCGTGGAGTTCAGGGGTTTTGCCATAACTGTGGACATCCCGGACATTTTCAGAGAGTATGTCCTTTGTTGAGGGGTCAGTCTTCAGTTCCTTCGCAGCAGGGATCAGCTGGTGGTTCTTCTCAGAGACCGCAGTTTCCTGCCCCTATCCAGCGATCTGGATTCCAACCCCGTGAGCCTTCTAGGTTTGGAGCACCTTCGAGACCTCAGTTTCAGATTCCACAGCAGGCCCAGGCGAACGCTTTGACGAGAGAACAGGATGAAGAGACACCTGCCATAGTGATCGCAGGTACATGCTCTATTTTTTATTATCCTGCGAGAGTTCTATTTGACACTGGTGCATCACACTCTTTTATTTATGAGTTGTTTGTTTGTGAGCATGGGTTGAGTTCTTCCCCATTGTGTGATATTGTTTCCGTGTCTACTCCTGGTGGTGTGAGTCTGTGGTCCCGTGAAGTGGTGTTGGATTGTGTGCTTTTATTTGATGAGCATGTTTTTGTGTCCAATCTGATTGTTTTGGGAATTAGAGATTTTTATTGCATCTTGGGAATGGATGTAATGTCTAGCTATAAGGCTACTGTTGACTGTTTTCATGGTGTGGTGAAATTTCGCCCTGATTCTGGTGAGAGGTGGGAGTTCTATGGTGCTGATTCGTGCTCGAAGATTCCACTAGTGTCCGCCATGGAGATGTTTAGCCTGCTATCGATGGATAATGCTGGATTCATGATTTATGCGCTTGACATTTCCCAAGAGCCCCGATTGGAGTTTAGCGACATTCCGATCGTTCGAGAGTTTATCGATGTATTCCCGGATAAGATTCCTGGATTCCCTTCTAAGCGTGAGATCGACTTTAGTATCGAGTTGGTGCCCGGTACAACCCCGATTTCTAGAGCTCCGTATCGGTTGGCGCCAGCAGAGTTGAAAGAGCTGAAGGATCAGCTGAGAGATCTCTTGGAAGTCTTCATCAGACCGAGTATGTCGCCTTGTGGAGCTCCGATTCTTTTTTTGAAGAAGAAGGATGGGTCTATGAGGATGTGCGTGGATTTCCGACAGCTGAATAAAGCGACGGTGAAGAACAAGTATCCTTTGCCGAGAATAGAACAAGTATCCTTTGCCGAGGATTGATGACTTGTTCGATCAGTTGCAAGGGTCGATGGTGTACTCGAAGATTGATTTGCGCTCTGGATATCACTAGTTGCGGATTAGAGATGCTGACGTGGCGAAGACAGCTTTTCGGACTCGTTATGGGCATTATGAGTTTCTTGTCATGCCGTTTGGGTTGACGAATGCCCCAGATGTTTTCATGGATTTGATGAATCGCGTCTTTAGCGAGTACATCGATCGGTTCGGGATTGTCTTCATAGACGATATATTAGTGTATTCGAGGAGCTTGAGAGAGCATAAGGAGCATCTTAGACTGGTGTTGCAGAGATTGAGAGTCTCGCAATTGTACCCCAAGTTCAGCAAGTGTGAATTTTGGATTGACAGAATTATCTTTTTGGGTCATGTGATTTCGGCGCAAGGAATTTCGGTGGATCCGAGTAAAGTCGAAGCAGTTCTTAACTGGGAGAGACCTAGGAATATTTACGAGATCTGCAGCTTCTTGGGATTGCCTGGCTATTACAGGAGTTTTATCGAGAAGTTCTCTTCTATAGCTAGGCCGATGACTCAATTGACTCAGAAGGATCGGAAGTTCGTTTGGACTGACGAGTGCGAGTTCAGTTTTCAGACGTTGAAGGAGAAGTTGACTACTGCTCCTGTTTTGGCTCTACCGTCTGGATCCGGAGGATTCGTTGTGTGCTCCGATGCTTCTCTCAATGGTTTGGGATTTGTTCTGATGCAGAACGGGTACGTTATTGCCTATGCGTCTCGAAAATTGAAGCCTCACGAGATGAGGTACCCTGTTCATGATTTGGAGTTGGCTGCGATAGTGTTTTCCTTGAAGATTTGGCGACATTATCTGTATGGTGAAGAATTTGTGGTGTACACCGACCACAAGAGCATGAAATATATCTTCACGTAGTCAGATTTGAATATGAGGCAACGACGATGGATGGAATTGCTCAAGGACTTTAACTGTGAGATTCAGTATCAGCCTGGGCAGATGAACTCAGTAGCAAATGCTTTGAGTAGGAAGACCTAGCCTGTGATGCTTTCGACTTTGAGTGTCTCGAGAGTCTATGAGCAATTGAGTACTTCTGGTTGGCGATTCCAGCAGGGTGATCAGTACTTTATGGTTTCCTCGACTCAGGTAGAACCGCAGAGTGTGAGTGACATCAGGGAGGCGCAGAGGACTGATCCATATATTCATGAGTTGAAGATTAAAGCCCGAAATGGTCAGTCTGATGATTTCTCTGTTACTTCCATTGGGTGTCTGAGATTTCGAGGAAGATTGGTGGTTCCGAACTTGATCGATTTGAAGGAGACCATTCTGAATGATGCGCATTGTAGCCGGTATAGTGTGCATCCGGGCGAGAGAAAGATGTACCATGCCTTGAAGTCTCACTACTAGTGGGAAGGCTTGAAGAGCGACATCTCTGGTTTTGTGGCTAGGTGTCTGAATTCCCAGAAGGTCAAAGCTGAGATAATGAGACCTGGTGGATTGCTACAGTGTTTGGAGGTGTCCCAATGGAATTGGGAGCACATCGCCATGGATTTTGTGACTCATCTACCTCGATCGAGTAGGGGATGTGATGCGATTTGGGTGGTGATTTATAGACTTTCGAAGTCATCCCATTTCATTCCCTATGATGTGAGGTGTTCCATGAAGAAAATGGCAAAACTGTACATCGATCATGTGGTTAGATTGCATGGAGTTCCTGTTTTGATAGTGTCTGATAGAGATCCAAGGTTCACTTCTCGTTTTTGGAAGAGTCTGCAAGCAGCAATGGGTTCTTGATTGGCTATGAGTACAGCCTATCACCCACAGACAGATGGTCAGTCTGAGAGAACCATACAGACTTTAAAGGATATGCTGCGAGAATTTGTGATGGATTTCAGTGGTGGCTGGCAGGACTCTTTGTCCTTGGTTGAATTCGTTTAACAACAGCTACCAGGTGACTATCGGGATGGCTTCGTTTGATGCTTTGTATGGTCGTAAGTGCAGATCTCCGATTTGTTGGGAAGAAGTTGGAAAGAAACAGCTTTCTACCCCTGAATTTGTGCAGCATATGAAAGATCAGATTGATTTGATTCGAAGTAGAATGAAGGATGCACAAGATAGATTTACCAGCTATGCTAACAGAAGACGCAGACCTTTGGAGTTTGAGGTTGGCGATCGATTATTTCTCAAAGTTTCTCCTTTCAAAAGCATTATGCGATTCATATTTAAAGTCAAACTAGCTCCTAGATTCGTTGGTCCCTTCGAGATTGTTGAGCGGATTGGACAATTGGCTTATCAATTGAAGTTGCCTGATGAGTTAGCAGCGATACATGAAGTTTTTCATGTGTCAATGTTGAGAAAATATGAGCCAGATCCATCCCATGTGTTGAGAACTGACGAAGTTGAGCTGGATTCTGCCTTGAGCTATGTAGAATACCCAGTGCAGATTCTGGATAGGAAGGAGAAGCAGTTGAGGAACAAAGTGATTCCGTTGGTGATGGTCCAATGGAGTAAGCATGGCCGAGAAGAAGCTACTTGGGAGGTTGAGGAGAAGATGAGACAGGACTGGCCTCATCTGTTTGAGCGCTGATAGTGTAAACTCCAGGTAATTTCTAAAGCCTTGATTTGATCTTGCTTAGTTGTTGGTGATTGATTTGATTATTTGATTGTTTTTGCCCGTGAGTTTGCCTTTGTTTTCGAGGACGAAATCTCTTAAAGTGGGGAGAATGTGAGGAATCAGATTTTAGATTAGTGATTAATCGAATTGATTTGAGATTAGTCGCGTGGATTATGAGGGTTTATGAGAGAAATTTGATTCAAGTAGAATTCAGGCGTTAGTGTTCACCTGTAACGCTAGTTGGTGAAGTCTGATCAGTCGTTGATGGCGCGGGAGTAATACGCCGTCGTTTCGTGAAAATCAGACGTAGCGCATTTCAGACGTCAACGCAAGTCAACGGTACTGTAGCAAGTGAGTGACGCGTCGTCGTTTCGCTATTCAGTAGTAGCGCTTGAGGAGGTATCTGCTGGCAGCTGAGGCGCGGTGCGAGAATTGACGAGAACGCGACACGTATTGGTCAACCTTTTTGGTGTTGACTGCTGATATTGTAGCGCTATCAGCTGTTGCGTTTGTGAGGAATTGATTTAGTCGAGCGACCAGCTGTTGGTTTGAGGAACCAGTCGCTGATGGTGAAGTGGCGTCGTTTTGATAAGTTGAAAGACAGCGTTTTGGGTGCAACTCTTTTGATCAGCTGTTGGCAGTGAAGGTGACGTGTTCTCGATACGTCATCGTTTGAATTGTTTAGCGTGACCAAACGTTGGTTTTGTTGGCGACAATGGCGGATCCGGATCCCGTTAGCGGAAGTTAAAATTTTACCCCGAGATACGTTCAATGCATTAAAACTAATCAATAAACCATTCATAGGATGTTTATCGATTGTTACCTTGCTGGCGTCTAGGCGCCTGGCTCCAACCAGATTCACAGGGAATTCTGGCTCTTGAAATGTAGGCGGCGGTAGATCGTCTAATCAGGTCCACGACCGGAAACGCGATTCTCCGTCAGTCTACACTAGAAGATCTGACGGATTTTAGCACGAACGGATTCTCCTCGTCACGCAGAACGAAACAAGTCCGATCACGAAGTCACAGGCGGAGGGCGGCGGTGTGGCGGCGGCGGCGGCGCTTGGAGGTGGCCGGCGGCGCCGTGAGGTTTGGGAGAGGAGGGGTGGCCGATTTTTGGTCTAGGGTTGTGTTCTTGTGTTTCGATTAAAGCCCTAGGTCATATCAACATATAGACCTATGATGGGCTTGAACCGGCCCATTGGACTTGGGTCAGGCCCAGGTCCATATGAACATTCGGTTCATTTAAATCACTGCGGTTTCATCATAACTCCGATCGACGATCAGATTGGATCGATCGACTCAGTTTCCAAAACTGAATGTTATGATGTGAAAAACAATTTTTCAGATTATCTAGCCCAAAATAGCAGTTTAGCCCCTCAACTTCAGGAAATCGCAATTTGACCCCTGTTGACTTTTAGGAAGTCACACTCCCCAAAATACTCGTCCTATGCTCAACACATTGAGCTCATTTTCCGTGCGGGAATCATGAATCCAGTACTTGTGTGACCCTCAATGGTTCAGGAATACAGCTAGCCGTGGGCCCACAACCATTGTGACTCCGAAATCACAATTTCAGACTTGCCCATCGGATCATGGTAAACGCCTAGCAACATCGCCCCATGATCCCCTAGGTATCACTGATAGTGCCTACAAGAACCATTTGGTCGTGGTTAGCGTACAGTACGGTCATTTCAACACATATATCCCGATCAAATCAACGACCATTGGTAAATCGAGAGTCGCTAAAGATCCGATGACTATGCATACATCTTGGAGATCGAATAGTGACATCGTGAGTGTTACTAGGCAAACCCATTTACCTAAAACACATCCAGTACTCTGGCCAGAGATTCATAATATTGTCTCCTCAGATAGCATAGGATATCCACGCATGAAAGCGAGCGCGGAATCCTCGACAACGAAGCATCGAATCCTACATGCATCGGGACCTCACCCAATCCCGCCGCCTAATGACCCCAAATGAGTCGACAAACGGGTCAAAGTGAGGCGCCTATCATGTAGAGTCTCAATGACGTTTCGAGTAGTGAGGACTAATCAGTACAACCAAGACCTCGGACTTATCCACTCGACAAATGGTAACCACTTGGAAAGTCCGAACGAGGGTAGTTCGATAGATCACCAGGTCACTATCCATCTGCATGCTCAGAAAATCACAATGTTCCCTACCAATGAAACATGATACTTCACATCGCAGATGCTAGTCTCAAGCTCGGGCGGCCTTATCCTTATTTTGACGGCCCAATCGACTAGGAACGAATTCAGAATACACAGTGACTATTAGATGTGTTTCATGATAGCCATCATATCCACTATCACATCTAACATACACTATGGTGCATTCTAGGTCTTTATCCAACACAATTGTTAACATTATAATCATAATGAAGATAAAGAATGCCATAAATAAATGCGAATTTCATAAATAAAGATTGTCATGTACAAGATTCAATAAAACCCACACGCCACAAGTTGTCTAGTTGGGCATATACTCTAACAATCTCCCACTTGCCCTATAGCCAACTACTCATCAGACGCAGTCCCATTGTTTCGCGATGTTTTTCAAAAAACGGTCCTGGCAAGGGCTTTGTAAGTGGATCAGCAATGTTGTCCGCAGAGGCGACTCTCTCAACTGCTATGTCACCTCTAGCCACAATATCCCAGATTATGTGGTATTTCCTCAGTATATGTTTGGATCTTTGGTGAGACCTAGGCTCCTTTGCTTGCGCAATGGCACCCATGTTGTCGCAGTACACCGGGACTGGACCAACTCCATCAGGAATGACGCCCAACTCTTTGAAGAAATTCCTTATCCAAACCGCCTCCTTAGCAGCAGCTGATGCTGCAATGTACTCAGCCTCAGTGGTTGAATCCGCGATGGTGTCTTTCTTGGAACTCTTCCAAGAGACAGCACCACCATTGAGCATGAATACAAATCCAGAGGTTAATGGCACCCATGTTGTCGCAGTACACCGGGACTGGACCAACTCCATCAGGAATGACGCCCAACTCTTTGAAGAAATTCCTTATCCAAACCGCCTCCTTAGCAGCAGCTGATGCTGCAATGTACTCAGCCTCAGTGGTTGAATCCGCGATGGTGTCTTTCTTGGAACTCTTCCAAGAGACAGCACCACCATTGAGCATGAATACAAATCCAGAGGTTGACTTCGAATCATCCACGTCACATTGGAAGCTAGAATCAGTATAGCTTTCCAATTTCAGTTTACCACCTCCATAGACCATGAACATATTCTTAGTCCTTCGTAAGTACTTAAGAATATCCTTCACAGCCTTCCAATGCAATTGGCCGGTGTTGGCCTGGTAGCGGCTCGTGATACTCAGAGCATATGCGACATCCGGTCTAGTTGAGATCATGCCATACATAATACTACCTATTGCCGAGACATATGGCACACGTGTCATACTCTCTATCTCCTCAGCAGTTTTCGAACACATATACGTAGATAGAGTGACCCCGTGGAACATATGTAGGTGTCCTCTCTTGGACTCTTCCACATTGAATCGCTTAAGTATGGTATCGATGTAGGTAGCTTGGGTGACTCCGAGCATCCTTTTCGATCTATCCCGATAGATCTGTATTCCAAGAATATAGGATGCTTCACCCATGTCCTTCATTGAGAATCTACTAGACAACCATACTTTAGTTGACTGCAGCATTCCTACATCATTCCCAATGAGTAGAATGTCATCAACATAAAGTACAAGGAATGTCACAGCGCTTTTAACTACCTTTTTATATACACATGGCTCCTCGGGATTCTTGAGAAACCAAATTCCTTAATTGTTTCATCGAATCTCAGGTTCCAACTCCTCGATGCTTGTTTGAGACCGTAGATCGATCTCTGAAGTTTGCATACTTTATGCTCACTTCCTACAGATGTGAAACCCTCAGGCTGCGTCATATAGATCTCTTCCTTAATGTTTCCATTAAAGAATGCAGTTTTCACATCCATTTGCCATATCTTATTGTCGTACCATGCTGCTATGGCAAGTAAGATTCTAATTGACTTGAACATTGCGACTGGTGAAAAGGTTTCATCATAGTCAACACCTTGCCTTTGATTGTAACATTTCGCGACCAGTCGCTCCTTGTAGGTCAATACCTTACCATCAGGCCCAAGTTTCCTCTTGTATATCCATTTACACCCAATAGGAACAATTCCTTGAGTCAATCTCAGACTGCATTGCTTCAAGCAATAAACTAGAATCAGCATCGGAAATCGCCTCCTTGAAGGTTCTTGGATCACATCCAATAACTTGATCACCCTGATCATCTTCAAAGAGGAAACCATATCCTTCAGGAGCCCTAGGAACCCTTTCGGATCTCCTAGGTGCGACCATTTTTGGTACCGACTCTTGTGGTGCGGGAGGTTCACTTGGTACTTCAGTTGGTTCTCGAACCTCTTCGAGTTCTACTATTTTGCCTTTTTTATCAAGTATAAACTCCCTTTCCAGAAAGGTGGCATTTCTAGAAACAAAAACTTTTGTTTCGTTGGGATAGTAGAAGTAGTATCGAATAGAATTCTTTGGATACCCATTGAAGTATCATAAGATGGATCTAGTATCCAGCTTATCTCCCACTGTCTGCTTCACGTAAGCAGGACATCCCCAAATCCTCATAAATGAGTATTTGGGCGGTTTGCCCATCCATATCTCATACGGAGTCTTATCCACTGCTTTGGTGTGGACATTGTTCAACAACATTACCGCTGTTTCGAGCGCATGGCCCCAAAACGAGGTAGGAAGCTCAGTGAAGCTCATCATAGATCGAACCATGTCCATCAGGGTTCGATTACGACGCTCCGCTACACCATTGAGCTGTGGTGTGTCCGAAGGGGTCCATTGCGAGAGAATCTCATTCTCTCTTACATTGTCTTGAAATTCAGCACTCAAGTATTCACCACCTCGATCGGATCGAAGTGCTTTAATACTTTTGCCTAATTGATTTTCTACTTCAGCCTTGAATTCTTTAAACCTTTTAAAGGATTCAGACTTGTGCTTCATTAAGTACAAGTACCCATACCTAGGGTAATCATCGGTAAAGGTGATGAAATATGTGTGACCGTACATAGTACCAATGCTAAGTGGACCACACACATCAGTATGGATCAAATCCAATAGACCTTGCGCACGTTCAGGCTTGCCCTTGAAGGGTTGTTTAGTCATCTTTCCCTTGAGACAAGATTCACAAGTCGGTAGGGAGTTAATGTCTGACAAATCAAACATGTCACTCCTAACTAACTTGTTCATCCTACTTAGGGAAATATGACCTAGCCTAGCGTGCCAAAATTGTGCTGGGTTTAAGTTATCGCTTTTCCTTTTAATTGTTGTTGTATGTGTTTCCACATCGCGAGTTGGAACTTCTTTTAATATTAAGGTGTATAAATAGTTTTCGCGTTCCCAGTTCAAATTAAACATTCATTCTTGTATATACTGCAAATCGAATTAGCAAACATACAAGAATATCCATCACTATCAAGCATAGAAACAGAAATAATGTTCTTTATTAACTCGGGAACAAATAAAACGTTTCTCAATAACAACTTAAAATCTGAAGACAGAAATAAATAAACATCTCCTGCAGCTACTTCAGCAACTCTTGCTCCATTGCCCAGCCTCAAGGGGGTCTCACCCTCTCTAAGACGTCTGCTTCTTGTCATCACCTGCAAATTATTGCAGATATGAGATCCACATCCGGTATCAAGTACCCAAGAATTCGAATTAGGAGACATATTTATTTCGATATAGAACATACCTTTTGCAGTTCGCAACTGCTCGAGGTACTCCTTGCAGTTCCTCTTCCAATTCCCAGGCTTGTGGCAGTGGTGGCAAACATCCTCGGTCTTGTTTGGCTTGGAAGTCTTTGCCTTGGGCTTCTTAGTGGGCTTTTCCTCCTTCGCAGGGGCAGAACGCTTCTTACCCTTGCGTTTGGGCCCCTTCTTCGCAGAGGAAGAAGAGCCCATAAGGAGGACGGGCTTGTCCTTCTTTATGGTCCCCTCGAACACGACCAGCATGTTAACCACCTCTTCGAGGGTGGCTGCCAGCTTGTTCATGTTGAAGTTGACCACAAAGGGGTCGAATGCAGCGGGTAGTGAGAGGAGAAGCACATCCACAGACAGCTCATGTGGAAGTGTGATATCAAGGCCCACCAACTTTTCAACGAGCCCAATCATATGAACCCCATGCTCGCGGACCGAAGTCCCATCGCGCATGCAGCTCGTCATAAGCTCCTTGACAGTGGTGAACCTCTCATGTCGAGAGTTCTCCCCATACAGTTCCTTAAGATGAAAGAGTATGTCAGCAGCATACTTCGTCTTCTCAAAGCGCCGTTGCATTCGTTGGACATCGATGCCATCACATAGCATCGAGTCTTAAGCTCATCATCCCACCATTTTTTAAGCGTAGTCAGCTCCTCAGGGCTGATATCGGCAGGGGCTTCCTTCGGAGGGCTCTTCTCTATCGTATAGAGAAGTTTCTCCGAAGCCAACACAATGTTGAGGTTTCGAAGCCAGTCTTGGTAGTTCAGATCGGTGAACTTGTTGCTATCCAGTATAGCATCGAGTGGGTTTTTGATCAAAGACATTATAAGCAGTTTATACTGAAAAAGGAAAAACAGACATGCATTACTAATTATATGTGAAAAACTCTAAGACATAAAACAAGGTCATTTAGTTTTATGAATTACCCTCCCACTATTTTAACGATTTCACCACCCTCTAATGAAATCGAGAAAACAAGTTTTCTTAGTGGGTACACAGAGTCCAATCGAGCGATCATGGTCCCGAATAATATCAGCCAACCATGACCCCCAAAAGGTAGAATCCAATTGCAACCGGTGCAACCTCCATGTATTTACCTCACGTCCAGTATGGGCCCAATAATATGACGCCGATTACTATCACGTGTCAAGATGACCCATCCATTTTGAGTCGTGGAGGACGGTCCCCTTAACGTCCCCAATAATATGAGCCAACGTTAAAGGGAGTTCCAATCGACTCACAACGAGTGTCAACGACGTGTACAGATTTCCGGCATACATAACCCCCTCAATAATATGAGTCGGGCCATGTATGCGGGTAGCATCGGCGTACACCCATTGTTGATGGAAGGTAGGGATAATTTAAACAGATTTAAATTCCCTTAGTTTATCGAATAAACTTTTAACCTTGATATCATTTTTAAATCGTATTTAAAACGAGGGATTTTATTTTTGAAAATTTGGTCTCAACAATTATTTTAAATCTTAATTTAAAACATGCGGATTCAACATATATCGAATATATAAAAAAACTTTGGGATGATAGATCGCGAGAGCTATGCGATCTTGGTTTGCCAATCACGGACCTGGGTCCAGTCCCAGGTGAAATGCAATATGCAATGCAATCCTATTACAATTGCTTCCGGTTTTACAGATCTTCGGTCTTCAATATCTTTGATCGTCATGTCCACCGTCTTCAAATGCCCTTCCACTAAATCTAGTAATTTACATTTGAATTACCATGACACATATGGGATACAAATTTGTAGGGGTGGGACGGGCCACAAACAGACTCACTTTATAAACGATATCAACAATATATATACAACCAAAATCGCAAAACCTATAGCATACACCTAACACATTGGGTACGGCTCTCGATCATCCGAAACATGCAATCAATCTAATTAATTGACATAAATTAAATAATCAAATCAAATTCGATATTTTCCTACAAAATCATATTTTAATCATAAAATCGTATTTTATAAATAAAATCGCATTTTATCGATAAAGTCATATTTTAATCAACAAAATCATATTTTAATTATAAAATCATATTTCATAACAAAAAACACATTTTGTAATTTTAATTGCATCAAATTGGGCTTAAAACAATTTTAGGCCCAAAATCTCAAAAATTTCAAAATCAATTGGTCCGACCAAAATCGGCCCAATATCGAATATTGGGCCGAAAACTTCATGGGATGCTCGGACAGGCCCGAACAAAATTCAGAAGACAAAATAGGTCGCAACAAGCTGCCGGAAAATCGAACGGCGGCCGCCGCCATCGCACAGCGTGCGGCAGTGTGCCGCACGCTGACCGCGCCAAGCAGGCACACAACCGCTCCCCACCGTGCGCTACATTAGGGCACGGTGGCCGGTCAGCACGCGACAATGCGTGCTAGCCAGCGCGCGCTGCTGCACGCGATGGCCCCGTCGCACGGGGCGGCGCCGGAAGCCTTCCTCCCCGTTTTTTTTTGTTTCTTTCGATTCTGAAATCTGAAATTTGATACAATTCAGTCATAAAATGTATTGAAGGATCCGAGCCTTGGCTCTGATACCATTGTTGGCGACAATGGCGGATCCGGATCCCGTTTCCCGGGGGCACAGCGGAAGTTAAAATTTTGCCCCGAGATACGTTCAATGCATTAAAACTAATCAATAAACCATTCATAGCATGTTTATCGATTGTTACCTTGCTGGCGTCTAGGCGCTTGGCTCCAACCAGATTCACAGGGAATTCTGGCTCTTGAAATGTAGGCGGCGGTAGATCGTCTAATCAGGTCCACGACCGGAAACGTGATTCTTCCGTCAGACTGCACTAGAATCTGACGGATTTTAGCAAGAACGGATTCTCCTCGTCACGTTGATCGAAACAAGTCCGATCACGAAGTCACCGGCGGCGGGCGGCGGTGCTTGGAGGTGGTCGACGGCGGCGTGAGGTTTGGGAGAGGAGGGGCGGCCGATTATAGGTCTAGGGTTGTGTTCTTGTGTTTTGATTAAAGCCCTAGGTCATATCAACATATATACCTATGATGGGCTTGAACCGGCCCATTGGACTTGGGTCAGGCCCAGGTCCATATGAACATTCGGTTCATTTAAATCACTGCGGTTTCATCATAACTCCGATCGACGATCAGATCAGACCGATCGACTCAGTTTACAAAACTAAATGTTATGATATGAAAAACAATTTTTCAGATTATCTAGCCCAAAATAGCAGTTTAGCCCCTCAACTTCAGGAAATCGCAATTTGACCCCTGTTGACTTTTAGGAAGTCGCACTCCCCAAAATCCTCGTCCTATGCTCAACACATTGAGCTCAGTTTCCGTGCGGGAATCATAAATCCAGTACTTGTGTGACCCTCAATGGTTCAGGGATACAGCTAGTCGTGGGCCCACAACCATTGTGACTCTGAAATCACAATTTCGGACTTGCCCATTGGATCATGGTAAAGCGCCTAGCAACATCGCCCCATGATCCCCTAGGTATCACTGATAGTTCCTGCAAGAACCAGTTGGTCGTGGTTAGCGTACAATACGGTCCTTTCAACACATATATCCCGATCAGATCAACGACCATTGGTAAATCGAGAGTCGCTAAAGATCCGATGACTATGCATACATCTTGGAGATCGAATAGTGACATCGTGAGTGTTACTAAGCAAACCCATTTACCTAAAACACATCCATTACTATGGCCAGAGATTCATACACTATTGTCTCCTCAGATAGCATAGGATATCCACGCATGAAAGCGAGCGGTGAATCCTCGACAACGAAGCATCGACTCCTACATGCATCGGGACCTCACCCAATCCCGCCGCCTAATGAACCCAAATGAGTCGGCAAACGGGTCAAAGTGAGGTGCCTATCATGTAGAGTCTCAATGACGTTTCGAGTAGTGAGGACTAATCAGTACAACCAAGACCTCGGACTTATCCACTCGACAAATGGTAACCACTTGGAAAGTCCGAACGAGGGTAGTTCGATAGATCACCAGTTCACTATCCATCTGCATGCTCAGAACATCACAATGTTCCCTACCAATGAAACATTGTACTTCACATCGCAGATGCTAGTCTCAAGCTCGGGCGGCCTTATCCTCATTTTGACGGCCCAATCGACTAGGAACGAATTCAGAATACACAGTGACTATTAGATGTGTTTCATGATAGCCATCATATCCACTATCACATCTAACATACACTATGGTGCATTCTAGGTCTTTATCCAACACAATTGTTAACATTAAAATCATAATGAAGATAAAGAATGCCATAAATAAATGCGAATTTCATAAATAAAGATTGTCATGTACAAGAGTCAATAAAACCCACACGCCACAAGTTGGATAGTTGGGCATCTACTCTAACAGGTTTGATCAGCTGTTGGCAGCGAGGATGACGTATCCCTGACGCGACGTCGTTTTGTGTAGTTACGCTTTGAGTTAATAAGCGTATTTTAGCTGTTGGTTGTTTTGGTAGGAATCTGTCATCATCTGTTGGAACGCTACGGTGTTGTTTTGATTAGTTGATGCGGCGTAGTTTTGGTGCGTGAAGAGAAATACAACGTCTGATGGTTGCTGCTGATTTTGTTGAGAGGAAAAGTTTGTTTCTGTCGTAAGATTCCTTCTGTATCGACGTCTGATTATTTTGGAACACCAGCTGTTGGGTTGAGATATATAGATAAGTGTTGATCGACACTTAGAATTATTTAGAGCCCGACATTTCTTATCTTCACCTTCGAAACCCTCGATAGCTACTGTTCACCGAACGTTTCTTCCCTAGATTTCTGTCGATTCCAGCCTTTGTTTTCGATGATTTGGTGGCGCTGGATTCCTTGTGAGTTGCTCTTTCGATTGTTACCCATTTGAGGCTGTAGAACGACCTTGGAGAGGATCACGAAGTTGCTGTTTTCTACATGCAGTGGGGACCGATAGTTCTTCCGCTAGTTTCAGCTTTTGGGTAAGAATTTCCTACTGTTCTAAGCATAGTATTAGCTGCTAGTACTTCGTTTAGAGGTAGAACCAGAGTTGGGTTCTAGACCATGGGCAATTATGTGTAGAAGTTCTGATATGAACTGACTATGAGATAAGTATGAGTTTCCTTAACAGATTTGAGGTTCAGGATAGCTTCTGCCGTGGTTGAGGAAGCTAGGTGACAGCTGATTTGCGCTGGTGGATCTCCGTGCCCTTGTTTAATCTGTTGAGGTAGAAATCAGCCGTTGAAGGTACAAATTGAGCAGATTTAACAGCTATGAGTGTGGACATGGCTGTGATTGATGTTATGGAATCAGCTGATGTGATTCTGTGCTTTTACGTGATACAGTTTTGTTAAATTGTTTGAGTTGTACATTCTGTTTTCACGTATTGAATTGTATGCTTTGTGAATTGAATATTGATTTGACATACATGCTGTAACGACCCAGACTTTTCTCAAAGAAAACTTCGAAATTTGGGGTTCGAATTGAAAGACCCAAAATTTTCGATCTTAATAAACATAAAAGTCGTTACTAAATTCTGGACTAAATTGCGAATAAACACAATTCGTTGCTGCTGAAATGCGAAACAATTGAAACGATGAAGTGAGCGGAAGTAAAATAAGATGATAAACACTTTTCATAGCAAATGGAAGAAATCAGCAGGAAGGGTATATAAAAACATGGAACTAAATCCTCTGCTGATCTTATAACATACGCTGAATGGATATACCAGCTGAAGAAAATTCGAAGGACTAGAATATCTCTTGACACCACATGGTTGTACAGATTTCTACAAAACAAGAAACTGGAAATCTGCTAACATACATAACTATAACTAAAGTTTTATACATCTGCTACATTTACGAAAGCAAAGCATCTGCTGAAATATGCATCTGCTGATTTTACGAAAGCAAAGCATCTGCTGAAATATGCATCTGCTGATTTTACGAAAGCAAAGCATCTGCTGAAATATGCATCTGCTGATTTTACGAAAGCAAAGCATCTGCTGAAATATGCATCTGCTGATTTTACGAAAGCAAAGCATCTGCTGAAATATGCATCTGCTGATTTTACGAAAGCAAAGCATCTGCTGAAATATGCATCTGCTGATTTTACGAAAGCAAAGCATCTGCTGAAATATGCATCTGCTGATTTTACGAAAGCAAAGCATCTGCTGAAATATGCATCTGCTGATTTTACGAAAGCAAAGCATCTGCTGAAATATGCATCTGCTGATTTTACGAAAGCAAAGCATCTGCTGAAATATGCATCTGCTGATTTTACGAAAGCAAAGCATCTGCTGAAATATGCATCTGCTGATTTTACGAAAGCAAAGCATCTGCTGAAATATGCATCTGCTGATTTTACGAAAGCAAAGCATCTGCTGAAATATGCATCTGCTGATTTTACGAAAGCAAAGCATCTGCTGAAATATGCATCTGCTGATTTTACGAAAGCAAAGCATCTGCTGAAATATGCATCTGCTGATTTTACGAAAGCAAAGCATCTGCTGAAATATGCATCTGCTGATTTTACGAAAGCAAAGCATCTGCTGAAATATGCATCTGCTGAAATATGCATCTGCTGAAATATGCATCTGCTGAAATATGCATCTGCTGAAATATGCATCTGCTGAAATATGCATCTGCTGAAATATGCATCTGCTGAAATATGCATCTGCTGAAATATGCATCTGCTGAAAAAAGCATCTGCTGAAATATGCATCTGCTGAAATATGCATCTGCTGAATTTACGAAAGCAAAGCATCTGCTGAAATATGCATCTGCTGAATTTACGAAAGTAAAGCATTTGCTGAATTTACTAGTAGTTGATGAACAAACTACCAGCTGATGGCAAATTATCAGCTCTCCTACTTAACATATAGATAACCATGAAATACGAAGGTTACCTTTGTCTGAAGAATTCAAAATATCTGAAGAAATTTCTGGAATTGATCGAATAAGCTACTTGTAAGCTACTTCGATGGAATTTCTGAAGAAAACTTAAGAAATATCTGAAAGAACATCATCGAACTATTTTCTGTAAACTTTCTGGATTAAAATCACAGTAAAACGCAATCTTTATAAAAACAGAGCATAAACTTTTCTGGTTTTGAAGAACAGCCGAAGCCATCTTCCTTTCTTTAAAATCTCATATAATCATGCAAACAGAATTGAATATATATGCTTTCACTGAGTGAGCAAGAAACAGAGTTTACTTGCCTGAATTCTTGAACACAAATCTCGGTAGAAATCCAGCAACTCCTAACACACCGCCTGTTTCCTTTAAAACTCTTTGAAAGTATTTGGTTCGGCTTTTTGAGAGAGAACACCGCTTTTTATGATTTGATTTTGAAAGTAATGATGCATGAAGCAACTTAAAATCCTATTTATATGATTTGTAAATGCCTAAGGAAGAAACGCATTCAATTCAATATGCCAAATTCTAAAAGAAGCGTGCTCTGTTTTAAACCAAACAATGCATATAAAAACCGAACAATTTTAGTTAAAACAAAGGATCCGATTGGCTTGTAGGAATTGTTTAGACATCCACTGTAATTGCATTCCTGCTAACTGGAAATTTAGCTCTTAAATGATAAAAGCTAAACAATACATAAATAAAATCTGAAACTCGATTAGTCAAGAGTTGAATAAAATAGCATTTTAATCCCTCAATCTCATATCTTTCTAGTTTGTGGCTTCTAAAAGATCTGGTCGCTACACATGCATACATCTTGAGCCTGATTGACAGATTGATTGATGACCTGATTGATAGTCACGTTATGACTGGCCGACAGATGTGTCGTGCCTGAAAAGTCCAACGCTATCATCGATGTGGTGACTACCGGATTCGAGTGTCTACCACCGAGCTGTGATGGGCTGACGGGCTCTGAATATCACGGACCGATTATTTCCCCGGTTGATACACAGTGCGGGTATAGAGGCTGATTATGATGATTTGCTAGTTGATACACCGGTCTAGCTATCCGATCCTTGATAGACCTCATGCATTTCATAGCATTGATTATGGCATGTTGCATGATTAGCTGTTTTGATAGCTCTTCGTACTGAGGCTTGACCTCGTATTTGTTTTCCTGCTTTTGTGTTGTTTGGGTCTATGTTACCCATTTGCAGGATCTTCAGGTAACCAAGCTGGACCGAGTGGAGTGCCAGCTGGTCGATCCCCGTTCCTTTGAGTCCCAGTTTATTTATTATATGTATTAAACCGGGGGATGCCCTGTATTTTATTGTATTGGGGATCTGTATTTGATTGAGATTTGATATTACCTGTTTTGTATGAGTTTGAGTCAACTCGTGTTTTGATTATAAATATTTTAAATGATGATTTTGAGTTCAGGCCCAAATGATTTCGAAAAATTTTTAAGCCCTATTTTATGCTTCCGCTATTATGTGCATATTTGTGCTGTAATCTTGAGTGATTAGCACGGGGCCTGACATCATACCTACATGGCCGGACACTCATGTTATAGGATTGGGTCATTCTTCCCTGGTAAGATGAAGGTCTTATCGCCGCTCTATCTCCTCTCTTCCAATTTATCCAACTCAAGGTGTTGAACTTCATCATTGCCTTCCGCATATTCTATCATTCGAAGGCTTTTTGACCGATTTCAGCTGGACGTAGAGCTTATGTCCCATAGACCATGCTAAATGGTGTTTCTCCTATGCCAGCTTGGGTTGTTGTCTTGTAGGCCCACAGCACGCTTTGTAGCTCATCAATCCACGTCCCTCGAGCTGAACCAAGCCGAGCTTTGAGATCTTGTATGATGGATCATTAGTGACTTCAACCAGTCCATTGCTCTATGATAAGCAACTGAGGTGAAGATTTTCTTAATTTTCATTTCATGACACCATTCCTGAACTCTCTCCATGGAAATGTCTTCCATTGTCTGTTACCAGCCTTCGAGGTATTCCAACACAGCGGACTCTATTTTTCCATAAGAATTTTGTTGCCTCAACGATCTTCGCCAAAGGCTCAGCTTCTACCCATTTGGAAGACTAATCCACAACGATCAGCAGAAACTTTCTTTGTCCAGTAGCTGGTGGGAAGGGCCCTACTATGTCCTTCCCCATTGATCGAAAGGTCATGAGGAAAGAACTGTACACAAGAAATCAGTGAGCTTCTTCTGTATGTTTGCATGCTTCTGAAATTCTTAACAAGATCAAACTAGGGCCTTAGCAACTTTCTGCATGGTTGGCCAAAAGAAACCAACAAGGAGGGTCTTTCTCGCCAGGGCTATGCTCCCAAGGTGGCTTTCACAGCATCCATAGTGGATCTTTTTAAGAACATAATTCACTTCATTGGGTCCCAAACATTTCAAGAACGGACGTGAGAGTGATCTTTTGTACAGCACACCCTTCAGCATCACAAAGGAAGTTCTCGACGCTTAATCTCTTGAGCCCATCAAGGATCCTCAGGCAGGGTCTGGAAAAAGAGGTATTCATAAACATCATACCTCGAATATGAAGGAGGGATCCCCTCCAAGATCTGACCCATATAGCATATCTAGGAGACCAATTCTTGTCCTTGAATTTCCTGGCCCGAGGTTGAGGCCAGAGAGCTCTCCATCCGCGTGAGTTTATCTTTCTTATCATTCTGGTCTCGAGGCATCTGCTCAAGGATGAGCTTAGTGTGACGCCCAGACCTCACGGGGTCATGGATTTAAAGAAAAGGAAATAGAAACAGGATTGAAGGGCTGAAATAAAACTGCAAGCTGTATTTCCTTGCAAAATAAAAATCAAAGTACGAACAGACTTCTAGTGATCAGATTTCATATATCAAAGTTCGAAATACAAATGCAACTGCGGATTACAACTACTAGAACTCTATCTGAATTCATCATTGTTGTAATAGATCTTAATACAGATTTGTCAAAGATCAAAAACAACAAAAACATCAATAACATAGCGGACCGCAGGCCTTCGATAAACACCCACACGCTCCACCCAGTTCAGACTCCACCTCCCATCTGCTCCGGAACTGACTCACCTGCACCAAGAAAGCTAGTGAGCCTAGGGGCTCAGCAAGCAAAACTGAGAATAATAAGAGCACAATATGCAGGCAGTTACATTACATAAGACATCATAGTTTAAAGGAAGGCATTAAAACATAAGATCTCATCGTATACATTACTGTGGGAAAAACTCAGATCCCACCATCAATATTTTCGTCAGACTTAATGGCTCATGATGGTCCCCATAGGTCCCGTTGCACTCGATCGAATGACTACTGATATCAGTTACTATATGGTGAAGTCTCACCCAATATGAAGGGGCAACCGACCCGCTCGTCTTAGACGCAGACTTCGCTGCTGGTTTACAATGATTTTGAACGTTTTACGAACTTCTTAAAAGACAGTTCGTTTACAGACTCTATCAAATATATCGATGAGAACACTAATCAAGAGACTGTAAATATCTTCTGGTATCAACAAATGAATAACCAGAAGATTGACTCGAATGTTTTTCTAATGAAGATCAAAACAAAATGTTCTTCGAGTCTTGAGTTTTTTTTTGAAATATCAACGAAGTGAAAGCTCTGTAAATATTTTGGCAGCGTTACAGCAAAGATAATGAGCGATGTTTTTTTATTCAATCACCGCTACTGATATTTATAGTCTTCGATTGCAACGGTAACATTAACTCTCCAAAGGAAATAAATCCCGTTTGAATTACTGCCAAAATAGTACACCGTAATCTCTGCTCCACTGCAAGGTCAAACGCTCATCCACAGAGCCAATTTGTCTTCTTTCCATATTTGTGCAAGCATAGAGAAACGGCCACTGTACACTGTACTATTCATCCAAAATAGTACCTAACTTGTTCCCTTCATTCCAGGCAGCTGTACGATCCAACAAATCTTTTCCTTAAGAGCAAATGATCGTATTTGAAATACTTTGAACTTGCGCCTGAAATTACTTTGGAAACTAGCACTAAAATCCATCGTCGTTGTCAAAAACATCGACTGGAAAAACGATTGGAAGAATTCATCTGCTGATATGCATATGCGTTTTTCCATCTGCTGATTCTTTTCGCAAAAACGATGTCGTGTCAACTTATTCAAGTGACGTCGTTTTGCTATCTTGAAATACATCTGCTGGTTAACACCAAGTAGTGCATCTGCTGGTTTGACAAAAGGAACGCTTCTGCTGAATCAATCCAAACGCTGTCGTTCCAACTAAAACAAACGCTGTCGTATCGCAATCTTAGACAAATAGACTAAACCAACTGCTGAACTTCTTCAACAAAGTATCTGCTGAAATCTTCATCTGCTGATACGAAACAGTGCACTCCAACGACGTCGTTCCAACTTATCAAAACGCTGTCGTTAAGCAATCTGTAGCAAAACACGCTGAAACACAAAACTGAACTCGCTGGTCGAGACAACATTTGCTGATTGCTCTTGAAGAATCTATCTGCTGAACTACTCAATCTGTCATCTGCTGATCTCATACCATCTGCTGAAATCTCACGAAAGCTCCAACTGCTGAATTTGTTACTGTAGATAAATATACTCCTGCGACAACCGATTGTCCAACTTATCTTGTCTTATTTTTGTTATCACCAAAACTTATAAAAATATTGTCCTAACAATTTCCCCCTTTTTGGTGATGAAAAAACTTCAGCAGCCGAGACAAAAGATATGCAAAAATAAATTGCACACTATCTGCTGGAAAACAAATTTTATTGACCAACAAAAATTGTACATAGGATGTGTACAAAGAATATCAGCAAATAATCAGCCGAAAAGAAAATCTAATCTCTTCTTCTTCTCTTCAACGACTTAGCTTCTTTTCTTCTTCTTTCCCTGTCTCTCTCTGCTGCTTCTTGACTCATAGCTCTGTTGGCATCAGCATCTAATATTGTCTGAACAGTTCGCCGCTGAGTCATTTGAACTCTTTGCTCAAAAGATGGAGTCACTGCACTGCCTTCCTTTTGAGTATTCGCAGGCTTTTGAAGTCCTCGGCTGCCACTTTCCCCCTTTTTGTCAGCACTGCCCCTATGAATGTAGTCAACAAGCTCACTGAGCTGGGCATGAATAACATTGTGATTCTCTTGTGCTGAACTTTGGAATTCCAGAAGCTGGTGGGAAAGGGCTTCCTTGGTAGCCTCAGCATCCTTTTGAATATCATTTACGCGCTTGGCCATGATGTCGACTTTCACATTAATAGCATCCACTACTTGACGAACATCCGCTAGTCCTTGAAAGATAGAAGCATTCTGAGTGAGGACATTCTTGCGGAATTCGTTGAAGCGTATAGTCTGGACATCATCCATAGTGCGACCCTCTTGACGAGCTTCCTGAGATAAAGATTTGAAAACTGCGGCTTGATCGCTCAGGGAGTCACGCACATTCTGTTCAAGCTTGTGCATCCTGGAAGAAATCTCGCTTTGAGACGCAAAAATCTATTTCGAGAGAGCAGCTTGAAAATCAGCAAATACAGCAGAAAGATCCGGAGAAAAAGTCGGTCGAGAAGACGCAGTCGCATCAAAATCTGTTTGATCAAAATGAAGCGACGAAGAACTGCTGGAAGAAGAGGAAGACTGCTGCTGCTCCAAAGTAAGCTGTACACTGGGAGCAACTGCAAAAGAATTATGAACACTCTGTACACTTCGCAAAACTGTCCTATCCAAAGCGATAGAAGAGAGAAACTCTGAGATATCGGTACTCGGCAACCAACTGAATAAACTCATATTGACAAATACGGAACAAAATTGCGAAACTCTGGCAGCAAAAACTGTAGGCTGGGTAGGAGCAAAACTGGAGACTGATTCACTCAACTGCAAAGACCTGCAAGATCGAATAGAACCAACAGGTAGAAGTCTCTGCGCACAAAACTCACCAGCTTCCAAGCATACATCTGCCCATCTCTTCCTCAACAGCTTGAAAAAACTCACTCATAGTAGCGAAGACGAACTATCAGAAGTCGATGAAGAAGACTGATGCTGCTCCAAACTAAGCTGTACACTGGGAGCAATTGCAAAAGAATCCTGAGACTTCTGTACACTGCGCAAAATTGTCCTATCCAAAGCAATGGAAGAGAGAAACGCGGAGATATCTGTACTCGGCATCCAACTGAATAAACTCATATTGACAAATACGGAACAAAATTGCGAAACTCTGACAGCAAAAACTGTAGGCTGGGTAGGAGCAAAACTGGAGACTGATTCACTCAACTGCAAAGACCTGCAAGATCGAATAGAACCAACAGGTAGAAGCCTCTGCGCACAAAACTCAAGCTTCCAAGCATACATCTGCCCATCTGCTTCCTCAACAGCTTGAAAAATACACTCATAGTAGGAAGAGTGTCATCGTATTGCCGCTGTCGGGGAACTTCAGAAGAAAAGATCCGCTTGGGAATCTTCACCCATCTATCAGCACAAAACTCCACCGCCCACAATCCATCAATCAAAAGCATTCTCCTGATCCAGCACAACGATCGAGTGTTTGAATTTGATCTGGCAATAACAGCGCCTCGATCGCGTGGGCTCCCTTCAAAAATTGTAGAGCAGCAGGGTTTCGTCCATGTAAGGCCAAGATTGCGTGCCTCCTTCGCCAACTCCTCTAAGAAATAAAGATAGAGGTCGGAGAGCAGCTCTATTACTTGAATATCTACAGCTGACGAGCCTTGGCAAGGAGCGAAGTTGATTCTCCATGCCTCCAAAAATTTCCACACCAAAATTGTCCTATATTTCAGCAAAATATAAAACTTCCATTGAATAGCTTCCTGAGGAGACTCAGTTTCTCCCCAGGTCAAAACCTGTTCTTCCTTTCTGTACATCTCTTCAATATTTATCGAAGCCAACTTCTTCAGGCTAAAAGAATTAAAGAATGTTGCGACTTCATCAATGACTTTTGCTCGCAAACTCACCAATAAATCAAT